>PISX010018790.1:0-39694 GCA_004024625.1 Mellivora capensis | reverse complement strand
GAGTCAATTATCATATGGTTTCACTTATTTGCGGAGCATAACAAATAACACGGAGGACATGGGGAGATGGAGAGGAGAAGGGAGTTGAGGGAAATTGGGGGGGAGATGAACCATGAGAGACTATGGACTCTGAAAAACAACCTGAGGGTTTTGAAGGGGTGGGGGGTGGGAGGTTGGGGGAGCCAGGTGGTGGGTATTAAGGAGGGCACACATTGCATGGAGCACTGGGTGTGGTGTAAAACTATGAATTCTATTACGCTGAAAAGAAATGAAATAAAAAAAAAGAAAATGTCTTTAAGCAATCTGATTTAAAAATGGGCAAAGGACTTGAATAGATGTTTTTTCCAAAGAAGACATACAGATGACCAACAGACACACGAAAAGATGCTCACCATCAGTCATCATCAGGGAAATGCACATCAAAACCCCAGTGAGATGTCACCTCACACCAGTCAGACTAGCTACTATCAAAAAGACAAGAAATAACAAATATTGATGATGATGTGGAGAAAAGGCAACCCTCACGTACTACCCACGGGAAAGCAAAGCGGTGCAGCCACTATGGAAAACAGTTTGGAGGTTCCTGAAAAAATGAAAAATAGAGCTATCATATAGTTCAGCAATTCACTTCTGGATGATTATTTGAAGAAAATGAAAACACTGATTTGAAGAGATATATGTACCCTTATGTTCATAGCAGCATTATTTACAATAGCCAAGATATGGAAGCAACTTAAGTGGCCATTGACGGGTAAACGGATTTTTAAAAAAAGGTGTGGTATATATACACTGTGAAATACTGTTCAGCCATTAAAATGAATGAAATCTTGCCATTTGCAACAACATGAATGGGCCTAGAGGGCATTATGTGAAGTGAAATAAGTCACACAGGGAAAGACAAATACCATGTGATTTCACTTATATCTGGAATCTAACAAAACCAAACAAGTGAACAGAAACAGACTCATAGAATACAGGAAAGAAATTGTTGGTTAACAGAGTAGGGAGAAGATGGGGGTGAGGGGCAAAATAGGTAAAGGGGATTAAAAGGTGAAAACTTCTAGTTATAAAATAAATAAGTCATGAGGATACATGAGGATATAATGTACAGCATTGCGAATACATAGTCAACAATATTGTTAATACTTTGTGTGGTGACAGATGGTGACTAGACTCATTGTGGGGATCCTCTCATAATGTATAAAAATATCAAATCACAATGATGTCCACCTGAAAAAAAGAGAAAATGCCCATATTTCTCTTTTCCATTAAGATACTGTCAGTGAAAATTCAATATATATAAAGTCAAAGCATTGGCCCTTTCCTCAAACTAGCTCTGCCTCCACAATTCCCTGCATCTTTTCTCAGCTCCTAATCACCCAATATCAAAACTGTGGTTAACTTGGACATCTCCATTCTGTTTAGTCATCATATTCTATCAATCACCAAGACATTTGACGTCCACATTTTTTGAGCATCGACTCTATGCCCTGCATGTGATGAATCAGACAAACTGGTGATTCCAAGGAGCTTATATTGCAGTGGGAAGACACAGAGTAACTAACTGATCCCAGTGTAGGAAATGCTATAATTAAAACAGGCAGGAGATGGTTTGGCAGGGCAAAGGGAGTACAGAAATCTCAAACTAAGGAGGACTTCACAGAGGAGGTGATGCCTGAGCTGAGTTTTGGGAGAAAGTGGAAATGGGATTTAATCATAAGAAAGGGATGAAGATGGGAGAAAGAACATTCTGGCAGAGAGAGCTCAGAGGTAAATTAGAGTAAGATGTGTTCCAAGAACCACAGATTTTTTTCAAAATGTGTGGAGTGTCATAGTTTGGTGGAAGAAAAAAGATAATTAGTGACCTGATGGTGAAGATTTTTGTCCACTCACCATGTTGCAAATTTTGCTGTTTTTATCTGAACTCTGAGTTTAAAATTGTATGGTTATATAATCAGAATTGCATTTAAAAAAATCACCATGGACGCAGGACAGAGAATGAGAACAGAATGAAAGAGGGAAAGTCTGAGGGCAGGACTAACACAATAATTCAGGGGAGAAATGATAAGGGCCTAAACTAAGGGCAGTGGTGGAAAAGATGGTGGGAAGTAAACTAACTGGGAGACATGAAGGAGAACTGGTCAGACTTGAAGTGGATGGTGACCCTAGGACACTCTCAGACTTCTGGTTTGGCCACTTTCATGAATGGTCCCATTGACTTAGAATACAACACAAGAGGAGAAGCCACAGATTGGAGGATGGGGAAAAATCATGAGGGTAGCCACATCATTAGAATAACACTATGAAAAACGTATTCATTTAACAAATACCTATTAAGCATCTACAACATGAAAGACACCATGTTTTCTGGGGTGTGAGCAACAGATTGTAAGATAAGGACAAAGATGTGCAGGTGTTTATTTAAAAGAGGGACACGATTAGAGAGGGTGACCTAAGGAAAAAGGAGACAGAAAATAACAAAGGGATGAGTGGTATTAGGAATGAGAGTAGGAGCTTGCATTTGAGAAGCGTAAAGGAAGTAACTGATCTCGAGGACCCAGACAGTGTGCTGACCTAAAATTGCTTCCATAGGAATGAATGCTGAAGCCCAGGAGAGTTTCAGAGGCTGGGGAGCTGGTTCCTCTCAATTCTGTTTTTATAAAGCTTCTTGCATCTTCCTTTTCCTTCTCATTGCTGTCATCAGAGCTCAGACACTTTCCTCCTATTGCTTTACTTTGTACATTTCTCCTAATTTTTGTATTTTTCATTTTGCTTGAAAGTATTTTTTATCACTCCAACTCATATTTGATTGGCCAAAAAAAGCAATATGGTCAAGCCTGATGTCAGTAAGTGGGGGAGTATCACTTTCTTACATGGAGAGACAATCACTGGAAACAATAATAAAATCCAACTCAACTCTAAATTCCAATAATACATGTATTTTGCTTGTTCTTGATGTATCATTTTTGTGAACTAGCTGGATTTGTGGGACAAAATTTTAAATAGCTTTTTTTTCACCATCTGAAAAAAATATGCCTGAATGACATCTCCTTCCCCAGCTATAGCGATGATTATCTGAAGGAGATCCGGAAGATTTTCTTAACACTTTGAGGTATTAGCACACAGTCTTTGTAACTTAAAAAGCTCAATTTGATCAAAATAAAAACTGTGATTCTTCATTCAGTGTAAAGCTCCTTCTCTCTTCCAGAACTCTATTTTTTTTTAAGATTTTACTTATTTATTTGACAGAGAGAGAGACAGTGAGAGCAGGAACACAAGCAGGGGGAGTGGGAGAAGGAAACAGGCTTCCTGCAGAGGAGCAAGCCCAATGTGGGGCTCCATGTGGGGCTCCATGTGGGGATCAATCCCAGGACCCTGGGATCATGACCTGAGCCAAAGGCAGATGCTTAACCAACTGAGCCACCCAGGTACTCCTCTCTTCCACGACTCTTAATCAGACCCAGGTTTGGACACGTGTAATGAGAGGGTCTGCCTTTCTCTACTTGTTCTACCTCTCCCCCTAACCATTTAGCTTGACTGGCGTCACAATGGTATAGAATCTCTGTCCAACAGATGCAGAATTGCTGGCTGTTTCTCCCAGGGGATGTTGTGTGGGTTGTTTGAAGACCCTTGCTGGAGCGACCAGCTGCCCTGCTCTTTGATGTGGGCAAGCATCCTCCTGCCGAACCTGCACCTGCTCCTATAGTGCCGTCTTCTGGCTTCACATCCCAGGACCATTCTTTCTCAGAAGGCCATCTTTTCAGGCAGACAGACCTCTAGAATGAAGATGCTTTAAGACAACTCATGCTGGCCTTCTACTGCCAGTGAACTGCGTGTCCACTCTGGTTCATGGCAATACTCACATTTTTGCTCCACCAAATTCTGAAGGTGCTGGCTATTCTCACTAATTCTGACAATGCCAGGGTGAGAGCCTACACTCACTGTCATCAGGGGCAGCTCTAGTTAGCCCTTGTCTTTAGACTTTTCGGGTGAAAGTCAGCATCTGGATCTTCCAAACACCTGAGGACACATGGAAAGCTCTCTGAGATGTTCTCCTACTGTTCCTTATCTCAGCAAAGGTGGGGAGGGGATGGGAAGTCTGCAAAGCACAGCACTCCAATAACTGTTTCCAAAAGTGATTCTCATCTCCAATGGTTCTCATCTCATCAATAGGCTGGAGGTGGGAGATGGACTTAGACTCACAAAGTGAATTTTACAACCTCCTAGCAGGTCTTAAACGTTAGGTCAGCACCTCCTTTGGCTTACTACTTGGGGCAATAGCCAAAACTAAGACAAAATGATATCATATATATTCAGAAAATATATTTTCCACCTGTCACATACTTTATGCCTAAACCCATTAGCATCAGGCCTGAGCGAGAGATGGGAGAAGATGATAATATAAAGCTCTACCTCTTTCTCATATCTAAGGTACCTGCATAAGGGAATTTCACCATTTTTTTTTTTAAGCAGAGATTTGTGAAACCTCAGGGAAGACTAGAAAGTTCAGAATCATGATTAATACAAATGAAAGGTATTATAATACCAGAGGGAAGCTTACCTGTTCCCATTCATCCCTGGAAACTGTGATGAAATGGAGGAAAAAAGTACACTTAGAAAGATCTGGGAATTCAGAACTCAGACCCATTCCCCAGTTTAATTCAATGTAGCTTTATCTGTTAATAGTCTTACAAGCAAAAGAAAGCAATTTGAAGACCTAAAGTATTATTTCAAATCTTGGCTGCTAGCAAATTAAAAACAGATTGAACACGCTTGGCTTGTGATTCATCCCACAATTGAAAGCTATTGCCCTTTAATTTGATCTTTTGAATGCAACTATAGTAGGTTTGCATCCTTGTATTTGGATAATAAGCCAACCCACCATGAATGCTGAAGGCTGTGTCTGGGGCTGCTTGCCGGCACTACATAACACTGAGTGCTATGACATTATGCCTCCAACAGTGTTAATTATAAGGGTCTTAGAATAGAAACACAGAACAGAAAATCAAAGATGTTCTTACTTCACCATTAGTAAACAAATGGCAGGCCACATATGGCAGAGGCTCTCTTTGTTGGAGGTAATACCACTGGGATATTGACCAGCTATTAAGCCCAGAATACTGTAATGAACTGTGAGGTGGACAATAGGATTTTTTCCTGACATTTTATCATAATAATTTTCAAACATACCAAAAAGCTGATAAAATTGTAACCTCTCACATATTTACCACCTAGATTCTATAATTAACATTTTATTAAATTTACTTTATTGACAGATATCTAGTGATCTTTTAATCTATCTATCCACCAATCCATCTGTTTTTTTTCAAATGCACTTCAAAATAGTTGCTGACATCAGTACACTTCACATCTAAATACTTCAGCATGCCTATTTTTTTTTTAAGATTTTATTTATTTACACAACAGAGATCACAAGCAGGCAGAGCTGCAGGCAGAGAGAGAGGAGGAAGCAGGCTCCCCGCCGAGCAGAGAGCCCCATGTGGGGCTCGATCCCAGGACGCCGGGATCATGACCTGAGCTGAAGGCAGAGGCCTTAACCCACTGAGCCACCCAGGCGCCCCTCAGCATGCCTATTATTAACCAGAGTTCAAAATTTGTTCTTTTTTGTGTGTGTGTGGTAAAATTTACATGTGGAAAAATAGACAGATCTGAAGTGTACCATTTGACAAGTTTTAACAAATCCATACACCTGGAACATGAGTTTTAATCTCCAGTTAAAACGGCTGTATTTTGGGACACCTGGGTGGCTCAGTTAATTAAGCGTTTGCCTTCAGATCGGATCATGATCCCCAATAAATAAAATCTTTTAAAAAATTAAAGTATGGGGCACCTGGGTGCTCAGTGGGTTAAAGCCTCTGCCTTCGGCTCAGGTCATGATCCCAGGGTCCTGGGATCGAGCCCCACATCGGGCTCTCTGCTCGGCGGGGAGCCTGCTTCCCCCTCTGTCTCTCTGCCTGCTTCTCTGCCTACTTGTGATCTCTGTCTGTCAAATAAATAAATAAAAATCTTTTAAAAAATTAAAATAAAATGGCTGTATTTTACTCTCAGGACTGTATATTTCATCTTATCAGAAGATTATTGAAGTTCAGGGTTTTTTTCCAAAACCTTGAATATCAAAGACCACCAGAAGGCTAAACTATAGACTACCACCACCCACTCAGTTACTTCTCTTCACTCATTAGACAAATATACTAGCCAATAGCAGGCTAGAAAACACAGTAAGAACAATGCCAATCACAACAACATCCAAAATGCATAAGTTTATAACAGAAATGTGTGACATAAATAAAGGACATGGTAACTCTTGAAAGACAGAAGGCTTTAATAATACAGGAAAATTTCTTTTTCTTTTTTTAAAGATTTTATTTATTTATTTGTCAGAGAGAAACAGCGAGAGAGAGTGAGCACAGGCAGACAGAGTGGCAGGCAGAGGCAGAGGGAGAAGCAGGCTCCCTGCCGAGCAAGGAGCCCGATGTGGGACTCGATCCCAGGATGCTGGGATCATGACCTGAGCCGAAGGCAGCTGCTTAACCAACTGAGCCACCCAGGCGTCCCTACAGGAAAATTTCTTTATTCCTGAGTGGAGATATTAAACATTGTAACAATGTCAGTTCTCCCCAACTTAGTTGATGACCTTTAGACCATTGAAAGTGAGATATCAGTGGGAATTTCTCTGTATAATATAACAAAATGATTATGAAATTTATGACTGAAAAGTTTAAAATAAATAAGTAAATCTTTTTTTTAAAGGTACAAACTTCCAATTATAAAGAAAGAAAGAGAGAGAAAAAAGACAGAGAGAGAGAGGGAAAGAGGAAGGAAGGAAAGCAAGAAGGAAAAAAGGTAGGAGGGAACAAAGGAACTCAAGGGTGATGCCTATTTTTTTTTTTTTACCTGAGTTATTTTTGGAAATGTGGAAGACATCTCACTAAATACTAGGAGGGAAAAGGAGGGACTCAGAAGTTTGATTTTCAGTTTTTGATGCTGAGTTTTATATGCCCATTATATATCCGAGAGGAAACATGAAGCAGGTAATTGGATGTTTGGGTCTGGAGTTCAGAGAAGTGAAGGAGCCCATGTTCAGGCTAGAGTTTTAAGTGCAAGATAAGATCACCTAGAGAGTAACTGTCAAGGAAGAGGATAAGGGGTCTTAGTACCAAGAGCTTCAGAGACAAACACAGGTACTGTCCAGATTCCCCTTCTGTGAAGGACTTGCAGCCCCACTTTTGGGATAGTGGTCAGCAGGAAGCCGCAGTTGTTGTTAACTCCTTCAGCAGCTTCCTCGGCTAAGAAAGCCACCTCAGCCAAGGTCCCACACTTTCTCAGGCATCCTAAATCCATGAAAGTACAACCATATATGTCCAATTGTAGGACAACTCTGACAAGTAATATTTGTTCTAGGCACCCCACTGGGTAGACCACAGCTTTGTCAAGTTTGCACTGAAGTTAAACTCTCTGCCCATTTCTGCTTTCTCTTCCTTTCTTTCATAGATTTTGAACCCTATGATACATCTACATACTAAATTCAGTGTCTGCTTCTAGAGAATTAAACCTAGAACAGAAAAACAAGGGGAGACCAGATAAGAGAGACCTTGAAGCAGGAGAATAACCAAGAAAAAAAGGGGGGGGGGGCGGATTAGAAGCCAAGGAAAATTCAAATGCTTATTCCGTGAAGCCTACTGTATCCGAGATCTCTGGGTGTCCCTCAGTATCTGCTCTTCTTTCTCCATTTGATAACTCCCAGCTTTCAGATGAGCACCTGGCTGTCCAAAATAGAGACAAAATTTCACAATTTCCCTGAAAGCTAGGTGCCATGGACACATGGCTGGTTCAGGGAAATTTCCTTATTAAACAAACAAATAAACAAACAAACAAAAACCAAACCAACTGGCAAAATCTTTGCCTTTCTCTATCTCTCCCTTCCTGTTACTTGGAACAAGGGCATCTGTGATGGCTACAACTCCATTCTGGACAGGGACAACAAGGGCAGGACAGTGATGGCAGGACAGAAAGTAACAGTCAATCTAGGATCCACTGATGGTAGAACCTCTACCCAGCTCTGGAATGCTTCCATCCAGACTTTTATAAAAGCAAGAAATAATGATTTTTAAAAATTATTTTGAGTCTGTGTCACTCTTAGGCTAATCTAATCCTAAGTAATATGTCTACCCCAATCCTTCTTTACCTCTTCACCCACCAGGTTGGCCACTCTCTCTTTCTGGCCCTGCTGCTCTTTTTTATGCCCCTATCACAGCACTTTCTTTTCTTTTTTTTTCC
The DNA here is from genome assembly GCA_004024625.1 of Mellivora capensis. Lineage (NCBI taxonomy): Eukaryota > Metazoa > Chordata > Mammalia > Carnivora > Mustelidae > Mellivora > Mellivora capensis. The sequence continues at coordinate 31,396 of PISX010018790.1, read as the reverse complement.
AAGATTTTATTTATTTATTTATTTATTTAAGAGAGAGAGAGAGAGCACAAGCAGGGGGGAGAGGGACGGGGTCCTCACTGAACAGGGAGGATCAATGCAGGATTTGATCCCAGGACCCTGGGATCATGACCTGGGCTGAAGGCAGATGCTTAACCAACTGTGTCACTCAGGCACGCACAGCACTTTCCATAATGCTATTGTTATGATTTAGGTGTGTTAGTAAATGATGTGGGTTTATTGAAATCTGTAAATGGATTTCAATCTATTGATTTGGCTCTTTATTCTCTTATGTATTATTGTGAATTTAATTTTCTTATCTTTTCAGTTAGATTCCATAGACAGTGAACAGAGGAATCTCTTCTTATCCATCTTTGTAAAATTTCCATTTGGTTCTTCTTTATATTTTCTATTTCTTTGCTGAGAATTTCCATCTTTATCTTTGTTTCAAGAGTGTTTACCCTTACTTCTTAGAGCATTTTTATAGCAACTATTTCAAATATCCTATCATAAAATACTAATTATATGTCATTTTGGTATTGGCCGTTAATGACTATCTTTTCCCACCAGAGTTAAGACTGCTTCTTCCAGTGCTGACTAATTCTGTATTGTGTCCTGGACATTTTTAATATTATAGGGTCTGGGGTCTTACTGAAATCTTAGGGAGGATGTTGGTATTTTTCTTTTAGCAGTAATTGACCTGGTTGTGTTCAGGCTACAAATTTTGACCACATTCCTGGGTGTGAGGCTACCTTCAGTTCAGACAAGGGAATATTGAAGGAGTGAAAATTGGAAAGTCACTGCCAGTTCAGTGGTTCTTCAAATTCTGAAATTCTTCTCTAATCTGTCTTCTACTACTTGTTTTGTCAGAGTGCTAAAACAGCTACTTCATTCTATCTAGATTCTGTAGGTATAGTCAGTGGCTGAAATTAAGTGAATGGTGTTTATCTTACCCAGGACAGAACCTTACTAAGTCATTTTAAAAACGTATGCCCTCAATTTCTACAGAGCTTAACTAGTAGAAGTTATCATAAGAATGGTTCTGAGAATATTTATGAGTGTCCAGTAAAGTCCTTAAGATGTATCCTGACACTTTATAGGATTTTAAATGCTCTGTGCCATAAATAAATAAATAAATAAATACTAAACTAATTAATTAAGTGCTGTGTATAGAGCAGCTGGGAAATGTGGAAAAAACTTAAACCTTGGAATTAAGCAGTCCTAGATGTGAATCTACATCTTGTAGAATGGAAAATGGATTAATATGATACTCACTGAGATGATTATGCATATCATATATGTAAATTCCCCAGCATACATAACATTTAAAAATGAACATTAATTCTACTTCCTTTTAGAATTGAGTATCAAAAAAAGATTGCCTGAAGAAATTTTGGTCATATGGTAAGAATTATGTAACTTGGATTTTCCTTTATTCTTTGGCTCATCACAGACTCAGAACTAAGTGTAATAAGCAATCAGTATGTTCATTTGTGGATTAGTATAGTCACCTTTGTACAACAACACAGCATTTGTTTTCCTTTTTTTTTTTTTTAAAGATTTTATTTATTTATTTGACAGAGAGATAGAGAGAGCAAGAACACAAGCATGGGGAGTCGGAGAGGGAGAAGCAGGCTTCCAGCCAATGTGGGGCTTGATCCCAGGACCCTGGGATCATGACCTGAGCCGAAGGCAGATGCCCAACAACTGAGCCACCCAGGTACCCCTATTTTCCAATTTTTAATTTCAATATCCAATTTGTATGATGTGATTTTTATGGTAAAATATTTTAAGCTTTTTGGATGTAGATAGAACATAGTCATAAAAAACTAGTTCTTTGCCTCTTAATTTAAATGGTATTACTAAATGTTTTATATCCCTGGGACGCCTGGGTTGCTCAGTCCGTTAAGTGTCTGCTTTCATCTCAGGTCATGATCCCAGGATTCTGGGATGGAGCTCCGTGTCAGGCTCCCTACTTAGCGGGGAGTCTTTTCCCTCTCCCTCTGCTCCTCCCCCTGCCAGTGCTTTCTTGCTCATCCACGTTGTCTCAAAAAAATAAAAATTTAATAAAAATAAAAATAAATGTTTTATATCCCTTAACTGAAAGTTTGCAGTTGTTTCCTTATAAATCACTTTGAATTAAAATATAGTTATTTTAGAGTTATGAACACTTCATCACAGAATAATCACATCTTTTATATTTTATAATTAGAGCTATCATTTTAAATCTCAAAACTAGAATTGCTCCTATATGTGACCCATTTGAAAAACTTTTCATGTAAGATACTGATAACACGTGCAGAATATTTTTCTAACCAAATACGGTGTGAGATGCAGTTGTATAATCTTCTTTCAAATGTTATTAGCATATTCATTACAGTTCACAGTATGCCTTTGTTAAACACTGTAGGAATTGGTTTATCATCTAAAGACATTCAGAATAAGCACATGTTGCATTAAATGACTCTTATTTAAATGGGTTTGGTTAGATTTTGAAACAGTGAAGTGTCTCATGCTTCTAATGAAAGTGTTCTCTTTTTTCTTTTAGATTTTCCTTAGAAGGAGCCATTTTTAAACAGAGTGTTTTCTGATTTCAGGCCCAGGGTCTCCAGCTTGATTGATGCCAATATGTTTTTAAAAGAGTGGTTGATTATATTGTGAGGCCAGATGTTTAGACAGTCTTGTCTGGCTTTTAATTTTCAGGCTCACCTTTCCCAAGGCAACACAACTTCCTAATGATTGATTGAGAGCTCTTTCTGAAGGCTTAGATTTCCCTAGTAATTCCCTAGTAATTCTGCTGCAGGGCAGCAGAATGCTGAGGCACCCACTTTACTGAATTTGAGGCAAAACTTTGCTTTTTATTTTTTATTTTTTAAGATTTTATTTATTTATTTGACAGAGAGAGAACCCAAGTAGGCAGAGAGAGGAGGAAGCAGGCTCCCTGCTGAGCAGAGAGCCCGATGCGGGGCTCCATCCCAGGACCCTGAGATCATGACCTGAGCCGAAGGCAGGGGCTTAACCCACTGAGCCACCCAGGCGCCCCAAAACTTTGCTTTTTAAAATGAGGTAGCCATTTAAACAGAGCAAACAAAACAAAACAAAACAGGCTCACAAATAGGGAGAACAAACTGGTGGTTGTGAGAGGGAAAGGAGTGGGGGGCTGGAAAAAAGAGGTGGGGGGGTTAGGAGGTGCAAAAGAAAGAAATGAATGGATGGATGGATGGATGGACGTCGGACAAATGGACGTATGGGTGGGCTGGCCAGCTTCGACCTGTTCAGATCTCTTTTGGACTTAAATGTGCATGTAATTTGCCACATCAAGTAAAAAAGGAACAAAACCTTTCCTATATAACAGAGAATTCTTGAAATTCAGTTAGAATCCTAGGACAGCTTATTGACTTATTGCAGGAGACGTCAGGAATCTACTTCTTTTCTTTTCATATTTTCTTACTCTTTGGCTGAAAAATACAAATACTCTTTGACTTTAGGCAAAGATTAATGACTGTAGCTGGGAATTGGAAAAGCTAGATTAACAGCTCCTCAAATTGGGGCGCCTGAGTGGCTCAGTGGGTTAAGCCTCTGCCTGCCTTCGGCTCGGGTCATGATCTCAGGATTGAACCCCGCATCGGGCTTTCTGCTCAGTGGGGAGTTTGGTTCTCCCTCTCTCTCTGCCTGCCTCTCTGCCTACTTGTGATCTCCCTCTCTGTCAAATAAATAAATAAAATCTTAAAAATAAATAAATAAATAATAAAGCTCCTCAAATTAATATCACAATTTTAAGATGGAGAACAATGCGAAATAAACAAGGAAAGTTCACAAAATAGGGGATTTATTAAGTAGATATGTGGGGTTTTTTAAAGATTTTATTTGTTTGACAGAGAGATAGCAAGAGAGGGAACACAAGCAGGGGGAGTGGAAGACAGAGAAGCAGGCTTTTTGCTGAGCCAGGAGCTCGATGTGGGGCTCGATCCCAGGACCCTGGGATCACAACATGAGCCAAAGGCAGCCACTTAACGACTGAGCCACCCAGGGGCCCCAATATGTGATTATTTTAAATTATTCAACAGAAGAATGGTTGAAGAATATTCACAGTTAGTAGAAAGAAGAGGGTTACAGAGGACACCTGGGTGGCTCAGTTGGTGAAGCATCTGCTTTCAGTTCAGGTCGTCATCTTGAGGTCCTGGGTTCGAGTCCTGCATCAGGTTCCCTGCTCCACGGTGTGGGGGGGGTCTGCTTCTCTCTCTCTTCTCTGTCCCTCTCCTCCACTCATGCTCTCTCTCTCTCTCTCAAATAAATAAATAAAATCTCAAAAGAAAAAAAAAAAGAAGAAATACAAGGGGGTTACAGAACCCACATCCCAAACCAGCCTCACTCTGGCCTGGTGGGCCCTATGTTCACACTGGGTTTGCAATTCCCCAGACCTGACATACTGCCTTCCAGAAGAGCCTTCTCACCAGCAATTCCTTTTCTTCCCTTATTTTCCAAGTTTCAGCTTTAACATTACTTGACCTCTGGGACTAGGTTGGACGTTGTTTGCTTTAGGCACTACTATTTGGCCGCTAAAACAATAGTGGGAGGTAGGCAGGTTAGGTAGTTATTAACCTCATTTAGAGACGAGACAGAGGAGGACACTGAGGCTCAGAGCAATTCGATGATTTACCCGAGATCACACAACTCCTAGAGTGAGTGATACAACTTGATGAAACATCTTCCGAGGCTACTACAGCAAGTCTTTGAAATTAGCCAAATGGTTCTTCTCATTAACAATACTTCCCAAATGAGGTCCTCAAAAATTCTAAAAAGAAACAAATCTAAGGGGAATTCTGTAAAAAAGATTTTATTTATTTATCAGAGAGAGAGATCACGAGCAGGGTGTAGAGGGGGAGGGGAGGGGTAGAGGGAGAAGCAGACTCCCTGCCGAGCAGGGAGCCCATTGGTGCCTCAATCCCAGGACCCTAAGATCATGACTTGAGCTGAAGGCAGATGCTTAACTGACTGAGCCACCCAGGTGCCCCTAAGGGGATTATTGTAGTTTGAATCACCAGTTTATATTTGGGTTAGGAGCAAAATAATGATATCATAACTGTATAACTGAAATACAAGTTTCCCAAAGAATTGAGATAAGAGGAAGGGATTTAAGAGTGAGTGAGTGAGTGAGTGAGTGAGTGAATGAGTAACTATAGTTAATTCATTAACATTGAACTCTTGGCCAACAGCACTCTAATCATCTCTGAACGAAACTTACCTAATACACACATAAGACACACCATAGCCTTCTTGCGCTAGGAACACTAGACAGCACCTCAGCATGATGCTTGAGGGTCATTTTAAACAGAGAAAGCACCAACAAAAAAGTACAAAATTGAAAAACAAAACAAAACATGGCACTAAATAGACCACAAAAGGGACACGTATGTATAATGTGAGAGCTGAAACAATGTGTCACTTTGCTTGACTTCAGCTGGGAATGTGCTCGTCAGACAACTCACATTTGCTGCTCTGGGCACGTCCTCGAATGACCATGAAGGCATGGTGAGTATTGATTTTGGAAATCCAAATAAATTTTAATGAGCAGTGGAATTTGCAGGTATGGAGTCTACAAATAATGAGGATTGACTTTTTAATCTAGCAGAAAGGCAAATGATTCCTATCCAATGGAACAGAACCCCGAAGGTTATGATATATGGTCCTGCCAGAGTCAATTTTATACTTAAGACAGAAATCAATTAGATTACCTATATAAATCTAGTTTCTCAATTGCCCTTCGAACCGGTTTTAATTTCCTACTGGTTCCCTCACTAGGTCACAAGTTAAATAGGGGAGCCTGGGTGGCTCAGTTAGGCAACTGACTTTTGGTTGTGGTTCAGGTCATGATCTCATCGGTTTTTGAGATTCAGCCCCACATGCAGCTCTGTGTTCAGTGGGGAGTCGCTGCTTGAGTCTCTCCCTCCACCCTTCACCTCACCCATGCATGCTCTCTCTCTAAAATAAATAAGTAAATCTGAAAAAAAAAAACCCAAGTTAAATAAAATTTTTGATATGGGTTAATTTTTTAATTTATTTGAGATTTTTTAACAATTTGAAAATTGTACTATCTCCATTTTCAAAAAGTAAAACACTGAGAAAATATACCAATAACTACTAAATGAGGAGATGAACTACAAGAGTTCTAAGGTCCTTGCTTTCAGGTCTGAATTCTGCAATTTTAAGGGACTGAATGGCTTCCAAAAGGAACAGGTAAGGGATAATTCAGAACTATTTAAACCATATTGATTGCAGTAAGATTTGTTAAATATTTTCACTTTAGTTAACATTTTCTAACCCTAATCTTTATGAGGACACTATCAGAAAAGAAAAAAATTCTCTTAAAGTCAAAATGGAAATAAGCCATCTAAATAATCTACAAAGAGTACCAAAGATAGGTCAAACCATTGTCTGGTAAAAGGTAACACTTTTTTCAATCTTAATAATAGAGGTTATACTTAGTAGCCTTAGAAACAATTGTGTATTTGTCGTAGATTTTCTGCCATTTGTGATTTTAATAATTAGTTTATCATATAAATCTACTATAGTGTCCCTCACTGAATTAAGGAAGGAAAATGAAATTACGCTGATTGGTTCTTTCTTTTAGTTTTAATTGCCAGGCAGCTTAGAGTGAAATTTGAAGCTCAACTGTAACAACTATATAGTTTTTTTAAGACCTGTGCCTTTGTAAGCCTTTTCCTCTTCCTAATCTTATTAATAATTTATATAACTTACTTATAAATTGACTAACAGAAATGCATTGTAGTGTAATATATATTCATAAATTACAAAGTTATTACTATTTATAATTTTCTCAATCCTGACTTTTTACCTCCTATTTCTATTTTACATTTTCAATTTATATATCTTTTGTTGTCAGCCAGACAATTCTGGAATAAGAAGGGAAAACATATTCTTCTTTTTTGTGGAAGGAGGCAGAATGTACACAGGAAAATAACAAATAAAGGAAATAAATAAAGGAAAACGTTAGATTTTCATTTGGAGAGAAAGAGAATGAGCCATCATTTTCCTGCAGGCAGAACTATGTCTACGACTTCTATATGCGGGCGTCATGGTTATATTATCATGAACTGGAGGTGGCCTTGAAAGATAACTGGTTAATGGGGCGCCTCGGTGGTACAGTCGGTTAAGCCTCAGCTTTTCATTTCAGGTCAGGTCATGATCTCAGGATCGTGAGACCCAGCCCTGCATCAGGCTCTTCATTCAGCATAGAGCATGGAGACTGCTCATAGTTCTCTCTCTTCCTCTGCTCCTCCCTCCCATCCCAACTCACACTCTCTCTCTTGCTGAAAAAAAAGTAAAAAAAAAATAGGTAACTGGCTCACTAGCTGATTATCGCTAGAAAAAGAGCTTCAGAACAACACCTTCTTATACTTGACATGATAAAAAATAGAAATCAAAAAGGCTCACCATTTTTTAGGGGGAGGAAGGTAAGATGCCTTATTTCTCAGGACTAACTTCACACACTGAGGCCAGAAAAATCAAATCCCAGAATATACTTTTTTAAAAAAAATATTTTATTTATTTATTTGACAGAGAGAGAGATCACAAGTAGGCAGAGAGAGGAAGGGAAGTAGGCTCCCCACTGAGCAGAGAGCCCGATGCGGGGCTCAATCTCTCAGAACCCCAGGATCATGACCTGAGCCGAAGGCAGAAGCTTTAACCCACTGAGCCACGTAGGCTCCCCTATACTTTTTTTTTTTTTAAGATTCTATTTGTCAGAGAGAAAGAGCACAAGCAAGGGGAGTGATAGGCAGAGGGAGAAGCAGGTTCCCCATTGAGCAAGGAGCCTGATGCCAGCGTGATCCCAGGATTTTGGGATCATGATGGGAGCCCCAGGCATATGCTTAACGACTGAGCCACCCAGGTGCCCCTAAGATTTTATTTATTGATTGATTTGTCAGAGAGAGAGAGAGAGAGAGATTGATAGAGAGATGCTTAGCCTGAGCCACTCAGGCATCTCGAAACTTGACCTTTTAAAGAAGCAACTAATGAAAGTAAGTTCATTTTATCTTATGTTGAACAAAATTAGGTTGTGATTGAAACTATGCATGAAGTCTTAGAATGAACTGAGTCTTGACTTTGTTTGGAGCAGTTGATGGAAGAAAATATACTCAATACTTGCAAGCATGATTAAAAAGATGATTCATCATAGAGGTGCCTGGGTGGCTCAGTGGGTTAAAGCCTCTGCCTTCAGCTCAGGTCATGATCCCAGGGTCCTGGGATTGAGCTCTGCATCAGGCTCTCTGCTTAGCAGGAAGCCTGCTTTCTCCTCTCTCTGCCTGCTTCTCTTCCTACTTGTGATATCTGTCAAATAAATAAATAAAATCTCTTAAAAAAAAGATGGTTTATCATTTTATTAATTAAAGCATTCTTTTAAAAAAAGCCTACTGTGCTGTCTCTCCCTCTCCCTCTGCCTGCGGATCTGCCTACTTGTGGTCTATCTCTATCTCTCTGTCAAATAAATAAAATCTTTAAAAATCATAATAATAAAAATGCCTACTGTGTTATGATTATCTCATTTCTTTAGTTAACAAGTTTAATCTTCTTGAACTTTGTCAGATCCTCATTATCAAGAACATTGGCTATCTGAAAAATTAGAGGGAACAAAGTAATAATCTTTATTTCTCAGGACTAGTTTTACAAAAACAGACCTCATGGAATTCTGGCATCTCTTACCAGGACTTTTACAACTTCAGTTTTCAGTTTGCATTGTGTTCCCATTATTTTAGCAGATGGTTCCCATATCTAAAAATCAGGTAGAGATGACTGACCAAGTTGTAAATGCCGTGGGTAAGGAAAGGCCATAGTGTTAACTATGTGGGAGTTTGAGCAGTCATTTCATTAGTGAGTATTTTCATGAAATAATAAGTTTTGCTTCTTTATGCTGTATCTTATCTGTGTGGACAATAAACACAAGCCCTACTGTAGTTGATGACAGTATCAAGTTGTGGGTGGGGATGCACAGCCTATGAGATAAGAGCTCTGCAGAAGACAAATTGTTTCCCAGGCTCCTCCCAGAGGAAGCCGAGACCTTGGTAATGACTTGTTGATAATGGAGAGAAGGAAAAATAAAGACAATGAGAGTGAAAGAGAAATAGCCTATGAAAAGGTGCCCAGAGCTATGGCCCTGAAAATTGTTATTGCTGTTATGACAGGAAAACAGAATATCTGAGCTCAGCTCCAGACGTATTCAATACCTTTAAGCCACTCGTTTCCACTGGGGACACTTATGGTTCTTTTTTGAAATGAAGGGTTGGGCTGCATGATCCTTAGGATTTCTTATGGTTCTAAATTCTGTAATTCTATGATCTGGAAATATGCAGTATTTCTAAGGGATGCTTTAGCACATCAGAACATTTGAGAATTGTAATAATCCTGATATTTTCTATGTCAGAAGAGATTGTAGCTGAGGGCTTTTTTTTTTCTAATATGTATTCATACATTTGGCATTTAACTGTTTCTTCTACCCTTTTTTAAAAAAGATTTTATTTATTTATTTGGCAGAGAGAATGAGAGAGCACGCGAATAGTGGGGAGAGAGAAGGAGAAGCAGACTCCCCACCGAGCAGGGGGCCTGACACCAGGCTCAGTCCCAGGACCCTAGGATCATGACCAGAGCTGAAGACAGACGCCCAACCATCTGAGCCACCCAGGTGCCCCTGTTTCTTCTACTTTTTTTTTTCCTTAAGATTTTATTTATTTATTTGAGAGAGAGAGAGTGAGAGAGGAGAAGGTCAGAGGGAGAAGCCGACTCCCCAGGGAGCTGGGAGCCCGATGTGGGACTTGTTCCTGGGACTCGAGGATCATGACGGAGCCGAAGGCAGTTGCTTAACCAACTGAGCCATCCAGTCAGCCCAGTTTCTTCTACTTTTAATTGAACTAATTAGTTAGCCCACAGGATGCCTTTATGTGGATTAGGAAAATGTTCCTCCAGTAGCCTGGCAAAAATAACAGGAATTTTTTTCTTTTTTTTCAACATAGGCACTCCTTCCATTGGCTAGTCAAAGACAAATTATTCCTCTCCTAGGCTCTTCACCTGAAAAGTGTGGCCCTACGGTCAATAATCTCATTTTATTTTCTCCCAAATACCTTTTCAAGATCTACGTGAAGTGAACATAAAACAATTAAGATGTCTGAATAGGTATGGGAGACAAACACAAGTGTTAGACAGGAAATCGGGTCAGTTGGGTACTTGGATATGTGTGTTGAGAGAAGAGAGTTCCAACCATTTAAAAACAAGTGGACACCAGGGATCATGGAGAATCATTTGCTTGAGTCTAGAATTGAAGTGTATCTTTGTATCCTTTAAATGGACAGTGTCATCGTATATATGCAACTTTATCATCGTTTTAAAGATTTCTTGATTCCTAGAAACATACAAACTACCAGGAATGAATCATGAAGAAAACAGAAATTCTGTACAGATTGATGACTAGCAAGCAGGTTGAATCAATCATCTAAAACCTCCCAACAAACAAAAGTCCGGGACCAGGTGGCTTCACTGTTGAATTTTACCAAACGTTTAAAGAAGAATACAGTCTTTCTCAAACTCTTAAAAAAAAAAAAAACCAGTTTCCTGAATTATGTAAGTAAGGTGGTTAGGAATCCCCAAGTATGTGAATTAAATGTTTATAATTTCTATAGCAGAAATAAGAGCTAACACTTCTTGAGTGCCTACTATGGACCAGGCAGATAAACTGAAGAACAGAAAGTCGCCCAGGGCCCACAGCTCATCAGGGACACAGCCACGATGTAAATCCTGGCAGTGTAACTCCAAGCTTCTCCTCTGTACGGTGCTGATTTTACCATCTTCAATTTGGCAAGAGAAACAGTCAGATTTGGTCTTTTTGTTTCGTTTTAATCTCATAATCAAGCAGATGTCATCAAAGAGCGTTGTTTTTTTTTTTTTTTCAGTCCTCAATGTGCTGAAACCTCAGCACATTAAAAATTAGAGAAGTTTATGTCAATCAAAAGGCTCTTTTCCGCCCTCTCTCTCTTCCCCCTTCCATGAGCTAAGAGGAGCAGAGGAATTTCCAGAACCTGGTCATTCTGCACAAAGGCAGACACCCAGCAAAAATGCACTCTTGAACTGAAACCGCAACTAAGTGGTTACATTTACAAATCCATAAGAGAGAATAAAGGATACAGTATAGCAGGCTAAGATTTCTTTTCAAGCATTGGACTCAAAGGTCAACCATGGGTAATTAGGAAAAAAATTATTACCCTGTTTTCAAAACAGAGAAATCAAAGGGACTGGATTTGCCTTTACAACTTAAAACACAGCTGCTCAGAATGACTCTCATTCTGTTAGAATAAAGAAATTAAATCCATCAAATAATTTGTGTTTAAAAGTTGCTTGGAGAAGAAATTGGGTTAAGGGCACAATAGAGCTCTCTGTATTATCTTTGTAATTTCCTGTAAGTCTATAATTATTCCAAAATAATTTTTTTAAGTTCCTTCAGTATGGGTAATGGACTTTTTTTTTTAAGATTTTATTTATTTATTTGACACAGAGAGAGCACAAGTAAGCAGAGCAGCAGGCAGAGGGAGAGAGAGAAGCAGGCTCTCCACCAAGCAGGGAGCCCGATGCGGGACTCGATCCCAGGACCCTGGAATCATGACCTGAGCCAAAGGCAGCTGCTCAACCAACTGAGCCACCCAGGTGCCCCGGGTAATGGACTTTTAACCTTGGAAAGAATTACTGTAACATTCTTAAATTTAGCAGAAGAATAGGGAGAGTCAGACCTTTGTCATTTTCAATGAGTATATTTGTGTCTGTCCATGGAGGGGTCCCTTCTTCCAAATTGGAGGCAGCAAGTAGAAAAAATCGATAGAATGTTTGATAAAAAAATATGCTCCTTCCTTTTCCAACTCAAGACTTGAAATCAGAAGCAGTATTCAAGGAAGAAAAACTATATATTTTGCTTTTATTTAAAAATTTTCCCTAATGATAGAAATAATACATGTTGAGGGGCACCTGGGTGGCTCAGTCAGTTAAGGCTCTGCCTTTGGCTCAGGTCATGATCCTGGGACCCTGGGATGGGCTCCCTGCTTCACAGGGAACCTGCTCCTTCCTCTCCCTCTGCCTGCCCCTCCCCCTGCTTGTGCGCTCTCTCACTCAAATAAATAAATAAATGATCTTTAAAAAAATAAAAGAGAAATAATACATGTTCACTACAAAAATATGACAAAGAATGAAAGTCATAAATAAGTTAATTAAAATTTCTCACAATTTAAAAATGAATAATTCTATTGATATTTTGATATATATCTTTTCATTTTTTTCTACTTGTAAATAGTTTTTTTTTTTAAGATTTTATTTATTTATTTGACAGAGAGAGAGAGATCACGAGTAGGCAGAGAGGCAGACAGAGAGAGAGGGGGAAGCAGGCTCCCCACTGAGCAGATAGCTGGATGCGGGGCTCGATCCCAGGACCCTGGGATCATGACCTGAGCTGAAGGCAGAGGCTTTAACCCACTGAGCCACCTAGGTGCCCCCCCCTTTTTAAAAAAAATTATTTGACAGAGAGCAATCACAAGTAGGCAGAGAGGCAGGTGGGGTGGGGGCCAGGGAAGCAGGTCTCCCCGCTGAGCAGAGAGCCGGATACGGGGCTCAATCCCAGGACCTTGAGACCATGACCCCAGCCAAAGGCAGAGGCCCAAACCCTTGATCCACCCAAGCGCCCCACAAGTAGTTTTGAATACGATTTGGGTCATACTCCATTTTTATTTACTTTTTGCATTTGGTATAAAATGTGGCATATTATGAACTTTTCCCAAATCAAAAATAAGATTTTGTTGGCTGCATATTATTCCATTATTCGGCTACATCATTATCTAGTTCATCGTTTCATTATTATGTTGAATATTTAAGTTATTTTAAATTTATCACGAATATAAATAGCACAAAATTTTTCAGTCATCAATCTTTCTGTGCATCTTTGTGTATTTTACATAAATTCTTAGATTTGATATCATTGGGTCAAAGAGTTTTAGTGTTTTCATATTACCAAATTCTCCTGCAAAAAGGCTATACTAACAAATACCCACCTGAACTTGAAATTCTGCAAGCGATGTCCTCTCCCTTTAATTTCCTCAAAGTCTATTTTACCTGTCCAAATCACAGCTTTTTCAAGAGACTAATACTAGGTCACCCTAAGGTCAGCTATACTGACTGGGAAAGAACTTTTTTTTTTTTTTTAAGATTTTATTTATTTATTTTATTTTATTTATTTATTTGACAGAGAGACAGTAGAGAGCAGGAACACAAGCAAGGGGAGTGGGAGAGGGAGAAGTAGGCTTTCAGCCAAGCAGAGATGTGGGGCTTCATCTCAGGACCCTGGGATCATGACCTGAGCCGAAGGCAGGTGATTAATGACCGAGCCACCCAGGCACCACAGGAACTTCTAATTCTATGCTGCCATTCCTCAGCCTCAGTATAGTGCAAGCAGAAAAGATGCCATCACTTCCAGAATATTCTTGCAACCATATTATATTAGTATGTGGTTCCATTTCTCAAACCCATGTTAGTCCAAAATATTCCTGGATGCTCAAGAATCTCAAGTAACTAAAACAGGTGAAAAGAGAGAGGAAAAAAATTATTTCCCAGTGTTAAAGATCTTAGAATCCTCATGGAAAGGACTTTATTTATCAGGGCTTCTCAAACTGTAGTGTACCTAAGAAATAGCTGGGATCTTTCTTTTAACTGAGGTACAGTTGACATATATTACATTAGTTTCTGGTGTACAACATAATTATTCAATATTTGTATATAGTGTGAAATGATCACCACAATAAGTCTAGTTACCATCCATCACCATACATAGAGAATTTTTCTTGTGATGAGAACTTCTAAGATCTATTCTCTTAAAAACTTTCAAATATGCAACAGAGTATTATTGACTTTAGTTGTCATGATGTACATTATATCTGCATGATTTATTTATTTTATAACTGCAATTTTGTGTTTTCACTCATTTCACCAACCCCCTCCCCCCATCTCTGCCAATTTGCTCTATCTATGAGCTTGGTTTGTTTGTTTGTCTCTAAAGATTCTACATATAAGTAAGATTATAAAGTATTTGTCTTTCTCTTTCTGACTTATTTTACTTAGCATAAGCCCCCTCAAGTTCCATTCATGCTGTACATGGCAAGATCTCACTCTTTTTTATGGCTGAATAATATTCTATTGTATATATATATCACATCTTCCTTATGCGTTCATCTTCGATTCCACATTGGGCTCCCTGCTCAGTGGGGAGCCTGCTTCTCCCTGTGCCTGTCACTCCCCCTGCTTGTGCTTGTGCACTCTCTCTCCCTCTGACAAATAAATAAATAAAATCTTTAAAAAAAAAGGAACTTGTCCTTGAAAAATATGAAAAATTTCCTCTGTTTTGAAAGACAAAATAGCTAATCTCTTATCATATGCTGGATAACACTGTTTCTTTTCATTGTCTTATTTCTGAAATATAGTACAAGATGGACAGATTCAGGGAGAAGTGAGCCTGACTTCTATTTGATTTCCAGTGGCTTTGTTGCTTTAAATTACTACAGGCATTGCTCCCTGACTCAGTGAATGTACTATCCACTAATAAAACTCCTTCAAGAAACTGGAAAACAAAGGCGCTTGGGTGCTCAGTTGGTTAAGTGTCTGCCTTAGGCTCAGATCATGATCTCAGGGTCCGAGATGGAGCCCCACATCAGTCTCCCTGCTCAGTGAGGAGTCTGCTTCTCCCTCTCCCTCTGCTGTTCCTCCTGCTTGCGCTCTCTTGCTTGCATGCTCTCTCAAATAAATGAATACAATCTAAAAAAAAAAAAATTGAAAAAAAAACAACCCTATTCTGCTCTTTCTTTTCTCAAACACCTTTAATTCATCATTTTTCTGCAAACCTCAGGCTTTCAGAAAAAACTTTCTCTTTTCATTCATTGACCTCTGTTCACTCTATTTCTTTTTTTTTTAATTTATTTATTTGTCAGAGAGAGAGAGTGAGAGAGCACAGGCAGACAGAGTGGCAGGCAGAGGCAGAGGGAGAAGCAGGCTTCCCGCTGAGCAAGGAGCCCAATGCGGGACTCGATCCCAGGATGCTGGGATCATGACCCCAGCCGAAGGCAGCCACCTAACCAACTGAGCCACCCAGGCGTCCCTGTTCACTCTATTTCATCTTGATCACTTTTTTTTTTTTTTGTATATAGAAGTGGGATTGGTCTAGGTAGAAGGAATCTTCTTTTTATTTATAATAACTTGCAGAAGAGAGGGGAAGTGAGTCAATTACTTTTACATAGATATTTTTTAAAATCTCAGAAAGATAAGTTATTTGTCAAAGTCACATAGCTCATAAGTGAGAGGCACTATCTGAACTTAGAGTTTTCTTTCTTTCTTTTTTTTTTTAAGATTTTATTTACTTTTACTTGAGAGAGAGAGAGCACAGGCAGGGGGAACAAGAAAGGGAAAAGCAGAATCCCCGCTGAGCAAGGAGCCTAATGCAGGGTTCTATCCCAGGACCCTGGGGTCATGATCTGCACCAGAGGCAGATGAGCCCCCAGACCAGGAGTTTTCTAATCTCACGTATAGTTCATGTTCTCTCAAGCATGCCATGCTTACTCTCAAATCAGGGAGATAAAAGAAGCACACAGATTATTACAACTTAAGCCAAAGTGAGTAGTAGTGATGTAAGTATGCAAGAGGGGTATAAATCAGGTCCTGAAAAGATCAGAAATAGGGGAAGATTTTTTTTTTTTCAGTTGGTAGGATCAAGTGTGGCTCTGTGGATGCGTCTCTGTGTGAGGTGAGGCACTCTAGTTGGTGAGAAAGCATGAGAAAAATGGGAAATCCCAGGACCTCTTCTCAGAAGTAGAAAGAGCCAAGTTTCAATGGAAAATACCACGGAGATAAAAACTGGAAAGGACGGGTTTGGGCCAGATAATGGAAGATTACACATACCAGGTGAAGCAGAAGTGTATAATTCAGTAAACAACCTGAAATTGTTGTAGATTCTTATCTAAGAAGTCACTTAAGCAGAGCTGAGCTTTAGGAAAATAAATTTAGTAGTATATTGGATGGATTGGGGCAGTAAATATCAGAAGCTCTGTTTGGTGCCATGTAGGAGCCAAAGGTGGTTCAAACTTGGTTTATATATTAAGACTCTTCTTACACAATCACTTTTTACACAATTACACAAATAGCTTCAATAAGAGGCAGAATTTAATAACTATCATTGAAATGTGCAAAATGACATGGGAGTTGTAGGTTGAGGATGAAGAGGATCTAGAAAGCTATTACATTTTTAGTTGGTCTAGGATAGATTTTTTAACAATCATTGTCAATGAGGATAAAAAAACAGGTATGATTTCATGGAACACATTTCAATCAGGGACATTTGTTTATTTATTTTTAAGATTTTATTTATTTATGTGATAGAGAGAGAGCACAAGTAGCAGAGAGGGAGGCAGAGAGGGGAGAAGCAGGCTTCTACTGAGCAGAGAGCTGGATGCAGGTCTTGATCCCAGGACCCTGAGACCATGACCTGAGCTGAAAGCAGACAGAGGCTTAACCCACTGAGCCACCCAGGCACCTCACAATCAGGGACATTTAAACTTCTTTGAAATTTATATTTCAGCTCACATGTGGACGTAAACAATTAGCACACCATCCCAAACCAAGCAATTTCTTCCGAATACTAATACTCAGAGTCATTTTTTTAAAATATTTTTATTTATTTACTTGAGAAAGAGCATGAGTTGGGGAGAAGGTCAGAGGGAGAAGCAGATTCCCTGTAGAGTTGGGAGCCCGATGTGAGACTCGATCCTGGGACTCCAGGATCATGACCTGAGCCAAAGGCAGTTGCTTAACCAGCTGAGCCACCCACGCGCCCCTCAGAGTCATTTTTAAAAATTATATATTATTTAGGTATGCAAAAAGGCAAAGTTAAGAGTTTGGTGTTTAACATAAAAAAGAACAAATCTACAGTAAGTTTTATTTTTAGAGCTACTGCTTTATCAACTAAACCAAGATGAAACAGTTATTCATTAGATGACAAGGTTCTTTTTTTCTCCTTAAATTCATTTCTGAGTTAATACAAATCTGACTCATTGTCACCAAAGAGGAACCTTCTTGCAGAGACGCGTGCAGCTGCCCCACAGTCAGTCTCTACAGAAGATATACTTATCTTCAAGTAAAGCTAATAATGTAAAGGCTATTTAATTGAATTCTGGGTTTGATTATAACTAAGTCAGATTTTTTAAATTAATAAGTTGGACTAGAATTTTCTTTGAAAAAATGAGATTTTAAAAATGAGGCAATCAATCGTGTTACTTGAGAAGATGCAAGTTCCAAAACGCTGACTCATGTGCAATGAGAAAGTCCATGAAATTCTCAGAAAGCAAGATGGAGCAGTGTAAGTATCTGTAATGAGCAATAATGCCACTTTGCAGAAAAGGTAGGATTAATGTCATTCTTATTCAAAGCTTTTAAGCTAGGAAATCTATCTGACAGAAGGGCTAAGAGCTCAAGTTTATTTCAGTTAAAGCAAAACAGGAAGAGCAATAAGTAGTTAATCCTGATAAGGGAGGGCCAAAAAGGAGCAGCAAAGAAGTTGATGTTCCCAAATCAAAAGAATTTGTGAAGTCTCTGGGGTTTGGTAAGTGTTGGGGCAAGTTGGATGAGGGTGGAGTGGTTCAATTCTCCACCTGCCAGGTTTTTATTTACGTGCTACAACTGAGGGGGGGGGGGGAACTTCTGAGGTATTCATTAGCAAGAGGTTTTGCCCTGATTTATCTAGAAGGAAATAGAACATTCGAAATGAAACCTAAGTGAAAGCAGTTGTGTTACTGCTTGGAGGGTAGGCTTCTAAAAGCAGGGACAGAACACAACCAAGTATTAAGCCAGGAAGTTCTGGCTTCATATGTCAGCCCCACCATTTGTTGGATGCTTGATTGGCTGTAGGAGGGTCTTAGAGGCTAGGGTATTGTAGAAGGAGGGGCATGTTTAAGAGCTAATTTGCATAACATCTGCTTAAACCTTTTGTTCTAGATTGCACAGTTACCTGGGTAGATTTTTTTTTAATAATTTTTTTTTTTTAACATATAATGTATTATTAGCCCCAGGGGCCGGGGTAGCTTTAAGGGCTGTTGGAGTTGGGGCTGAAGGAGGCAAAGAAGCACCCCCAACCCCTGATAACCTTTGGCAAGATTTTGCTCTCTCTGAGCCTTCTTTGCATCATGAGAATAGATATATCTCCTCATAAATCAGTTGTCAGTCAGTGAGGTAGATAATGTGAAATCTAGTCTCCTGAATACCCAATAAATAGAAACCTAAAATATATCAAAGGGGAAATACTGTATTATGACATCTGTTCCAAAGACAGTTGTTTTGATTAAGAAAAGTCTTAACCCTGCCTTGTTCCTAAAGCATTTTAGACATGTATTCTCAATATTTTGTTCTAGTGGTTGATTCCCCTCCCCCCCCAATGTACTTTAAAAGGAGAAAAGCAGTTTTGTTTAAACCATCAATACCCTGCTAATATTCTGGCTCAACTCAAAGGGCTGGGCTTTCCCACAGAGGCCTTAAAAACAGGTGATGATATCATTCCCATTATTACACTTAGCATAGGCTATGAGAACAGAAGCTGGCTTCTGCCCAGGAGTTTTCTCCCATGCTTGGTCCCTGAGGAGAGTGAATTGCTCCAGAAGCCCTTATCAGTTTGTCATTAAGATGGCAAAGTGTTAGAGCAGCCCTCTTGCCCCTCCCCACATCACATTATGAACCAAAATGACATTGAAAAGACATGTAAGCTGCGAAGGTAGCTCATATGTGACCGCAGATGAAGGAAAAGTGTAAAAACTGTTCCAAGCCCTAGAACTTGTGCCTTATTTCCATCCTAGCTTGACCACCTCACCTGTCAGGAGAAGACTCCAGCTCCTAGAAGCATTAATGTTGAATCAAGGATTTTGTTACCCTGATTCAATTCATTCCTAAATAGCTATGAAAATATCTTTTCTTTTTAAACTTATTTTTATTTGAATTCAATTAATTAACATATAGTGTGTAACATACAGTGTGTAAGTACATGTATACTTAGCCAGAGCGACTCCATCTCGTTTGTGCAGTAAACTTAACTGACCCTGCCCCCCACCCCCAAGGAACTTACTTAGAAGCAAGTCTGGGAAGCCAGTAAAATATGGTCGACCAGTCCCTGATAACAGAGCCCAAATACAAGGATGGGTCAGGTCAGGTGGAGATAACAGAGCCCAGTATAGCAGTATGAGTCAGGCCAGGTAGATAACATCCAATCAGTAAAGCACACATACTATCTCCCTAACCACTAAAGAATGTAAACCCCACCTTTTGGGTGCCAAACTAGGGGGCCAATTCTTTTTTTTTTTTTTTTAAGATTTTACTTATTTATTTGTCAGAGAGAGAGCACAGGCAGACAGAGGCAGAGGGAGAAGCAGGCTCCCTGCCGAGCAAGGAGCCCGATGCGGGACTCGATCCCAAGACTCTGGGATCATGGCCTGAGCTGAAGGCAGCGGCTTAACCAACTGAGCCACTCAAGTGTCCCTAGGGGGCCAATTCTGACCAGAGTGATAGGCTGGTTCAAACAGCTACTTTAGGGTAAATTGTAATTCAATTGGCCACCTGCGTGTGACCTAACATGACTATGCAACTTTCTCTGTGTGTTACAATCTCATTGGCCAGGCTCAATTACATGGCCTTTGCTCTATAAAAGCTAGTCTGTGAGGCTCGGGGTGGGGGGGTCGCTCTCTCCCTAAGAGACAGCCCCGGCCGGTGGGTTTGATTCTCAGTGCTGGTACAAAATAAAGCTTTGCTTGGCCTCTGCTTTGTATCAGTCTCGCTCCTTTGATCACGGACCCTATCATAGTGTATTATTAGTTTCAGAGGTAGAGTTCAGTGATTCATCAGTTGCTTATAATACCCAGTGTTCATTACATCATGTGCCCTCCTTAATGTCTATCACCCAGTTACCCCATCCCCCACCCTTCCCCCTCCAGCAACCCTGTTTGTTTCCTGTGGTTAAGAGTCTCTTATGGTTTATCTCCCTCTCTGATTTCATCTCAGTTTATTTTTCCTCCTTCCTCTATGATCCTCTGTTTTGTTTTCTAAATTCCACATATGAGTGATATCATCTGATAATTGTCCTTCTCTGATTGACTTATTTTGCTTAGCATAATACCCTCTAGTTCCATCCACGTTATGGCAAATAGCAAAATTTCATTATTTTTGATGGCTGAGTAGTATTCCAACGTGTGTGTGTGTGTGTGTGTGTGTGTGTACACATACCACATCTTCTTTATTCACTCATCTATTGATGGACATCTTCCATAGTTTGGCTATTGTGGACATTGATGCTATTAACATTGGGGTGCACGTGCCCCTTCAAATCACTACATTTGTATCTTTGGGGTAAATACCCAGTAGTGGAATTTCTGGGTCCCAGGCAGCTCTATTTTTAATGTTTTGAGGAACCTCCATGCTGTTTTCCAGAGTGGCTGCACCAGCTTGTATTCCCACCAACAGTGCAGGAGGGTTCCCCTTTCTCCACATCCTTGCCAGCATCTGTTGTTTCCTAACTTGCTAATTTAGCCATTCTGACCAGAGTGAGGTGGTATCTCACTGTGGTTTTCATTTGTATTTCCGTGATGCTGAGTGATATTGAGCATTTTCTCATGTGTCTGATGGGCATTTATATGTCTTCTTTGATAAATGTCTATTCATGTTTTCTGCCCATTTCTCAACTGGATTTTAGTTCTTTGCATGTTGAGTTAGTAAGTTCTTTATAGAGTTTAGGTACTAGCCCTTGATCTAATATGTTATTTGCAAATATCTTCTCCCATTCTGTTGGCTGACTTTTGGTTTTGTCGACTGTTTACTTTGCTCTACAGAAGTTTTTTTTTTTTTTTTAATCTAGATGAAGCCCTAATAGTTTATTTTTGCCTCTGTTTCCCTTGCCTTTGGATATGTGTCTAGCAAGTTGCTGAGGCTGAGATCACAGAGGTTGCTGCCTGTGTTCTCCTCTAGGATTTTGATGGATTCCTGTCTCAAATTTAGGTCTTTCATCAATTTTGAGTCTATTTTTGTGTATGGTATAAGGAAATGGTTCAGTTTCATTCTTCTGCATGTGGCTCCAATTTTCCCAATACCATTGTTGAAGAGCCTGTCTTTTTTTCCATTGGATATTCTTTCTGCTTTGTCAGAGATTAGTTGACCATAGAGTTGAGGGTCCATTCTGGGTTCTCTATTCTGTTCCATTGATCTATGTGTCTATTTTAGGCCAGTACCATACTGTCTTGATGATTATAGCTTTGTAATAGAGCTTGAAGTCTGGGATTTTGATGCCACCAGTTTTGGTTTACTTTTTCAACATTCTTTTGGCTATTTGGGGTCTTTTCTGGTTCCATACAAATTTTAGGATTATTTGTTCCAGGTCTGTGAAAAAAGTTGATGGTATTTTGATAGGGATTGCACTGAATGTATAGATTACTCTAGTCAGCATAGACATTTTAACAATATTTCTTCTTCTGATCCATGAGCATGGAATGTTTTTCCATTTCCTTGTGTATTCCTCAATTTCTTTCATGAATGTTCTATAGTTCTGAGTACAGATCCCTTGCCTCTTTGGTTAGGTTTATTCCTAGGTATCTGATGGTTTTGGGTGCAATTGTATATGGGATTGACTCCTTAATTTCTCTTTCTTTCATCTCACTGTTAGAGTATAGAAATGTAACTGATTTCTGTGCATTTATTTTATATCTTGCCACTTTGCTGAATTCCTATATGAGTTCTAGCAATTTTGGGGTGGAGTCTTTTGGGTTTTTCACATAGAGTATTATGTCATCTGCAAAGAGTGAGAGTTTGACTTCTTTTTTGCCCATTCAGATGCCTTTCATTTCTTTTTGTTGTCTGATTGCTGAGGCTAGGACTTCTAGTACTATGTTGAGCAGTGGTGGTGATAGTGGACATCACTGCTAAAGATAGCTTTTCATCTGAGAACTCATTAAATACTTACAAATGAATGAATGATGCTCCCAGTGACTTCTTCTCAGTGCTCTTATTCATTCCTTCATTCCTTGATCAGACATTGATGGGTCCCTACCATGTGCAGGTGCTGCGCTAAGACTATGGACACAGTGATAAGATAGGAGTCCTCTAGCAATGAGATTTTGGCCTAAAATAGTCATGCAATTGTAAACTTCTAGATCATACAAAAGAATATATTATGTTGTAGATGTTGTAATTATTAGCATAATAATTATACAAGGAAAAAGGTATGAAAACTGGAATACATAATACACTTGACCTGAACTGAATTATCATTAACTATCATTAACTATTAGCTGTCATTAACAATTTCACTTGATTTCTTTAGAATTTGTATGGGCTGGTGGAAACAGGATTTGGATATTTGGTCCACTTAGAGAAGATGGCTAAGGAAGCTGGAACTCATAAATCCATTTTCAGCAGAGCAAGTTCAAAGTCATCCCTTAATCTTAGAGATTTGTTCTAAAGAAGCGGTTCATTAATATTTGTTTCGAGTGATGTTTCTAAGCAATAATTAGTTTATATATCTCCTTTTCCTTGTCTGTCTTTTTTTTTTTAACCTCCTAAGCAAAGTATGAAGTCCAGGCACAAATGACTTGGTATCAGACCAAAGAAACTGTTTCCAACAGAAAATTATTAATGTTATTAAATTATTCTTTTTCAGCTTCCATTGTTAAAGGGAAATGACATATTGTTGACAGCTATCAGAACTCTTCATGCTTTATCGGAAAGTTACTTGAAAAATTACCATATCATTAAACTCAAATCTCAAAAATGTTCAAAAATCTCTCTAAGAGCTTCTAAGACAGACATAATATCATTACTACATATTCACTCTTCGTCTTCTAGTATTCAGACATTGGTTAAAGGGGCAATGAGTTTGGGGAAGGAAATGTACTGAGGCAAATGCAGCATCAGGAAGAGAGATTAACCCCCTATCTTACTTTCTCTCCCCTCTCCAAGGGAGGGGTACTAATAGAATCACTTGGAATGTTGTTGGTCTTTATAAGCAAAGGAGACCCATTCCCCAGCCGGATACCTGCCCAGTCCTGGATTTGCTGAGCAGTCCAGGAGGGTCCTCTAAAAGCCTGGGAGACTGTCTGAGAGAGATTGCATCGCATTGCATAGTGGTCGTCCAGGCACAGAAGAGCCAGGACAGTCCTCTTATAATTCTTGGGTCTTGAAGGATATAAAAGGAAAAATGGAAGAGCCAGTTTTGGGAACAGCACTGAGAAAGATAAAAAAGGCGAAGAACCCACTCTCCAAAGAGCAAAAGGACTGAGTGGAGTGAAAAATAGAGCAAAGTAGTAAAAGATGGGCCTGGAGAGTTAGGCTGGAGCCAGATTAAGTAAGGCCTTTCATGCCAGGGCAAGGAAGATATATTCAGTTCGGTAAATAATTGGAAACCATTGTATGTTCTTTGAGCCAAAGAGGGATCTAATCAGTGCTGTGTTTCAAGAAAATTAATTTGACAGAAATGCATGGAATGGATCTAGGCAGGAAAAGGCAGGAGATAACATGCATGTGTGATGCTGAAGAAGATTCCAAAATAATGCACTGTTATGAGATACCACTATACACTTAGTTGAGTGGCAAAATATTTAAAAATACAAAACTGACAATATCAAGTGCTGGCAAGGGCTCAAGAGCATCTGGAACTTCCACACATTGCTGGTAAGAATGAAAAATAAACCATCCACTAAGGAAAATGATTTTGCAATTTCTCATAAGGTTAAACATACACTAACCATGTAACCCAACAATCCCACTCATGGTATCTACCCTAAAGAAATGAAAACATATGTTAATATAAAAACCTGTACATGAGAAACGCCTGGGTGGCTCACCAGTTAAGCGTCTGCCTTTGGCTCAGGTCATGATCTCAGGGTCCTGGGACTGAGTCCTGAATTGGGCTCCTTGCTCAGTGAGGAGTCTACTTCTCCCTCTGCCTCTGCCTGCTGCTCCCCCTGCTTGTGCTCTCTCTTTCTCTCTCTCTGACAAATAAATAAATAAAATATTTAAAAACAAATAACTAAAATAAAAAATAAAAACCTGTACATGAGTGTTTATGGAAACTATTCATAATTATGAATTATGAATCCTCAAACTGGAAAGCATCCCAAATATCCTTGAGTAGGTGAATGAATAAACAAACTGTCGACTTTCATACCACAGAATGCTACTCAGCAACAAGAGGGAACAAGACATT
Source organism: Mellivora capensis (assembly GCA_004024625.1). NCBI lineage: Eukaryota > Metazoa > Chordata > Mammalia > Carnivora > Mustelidae > Mellivora > Mellivora capensis. Next base: position 7,089 of record PISX010018790.1, on the reverse strand, counting down.
ATGGTGAATGAAAGAGGTCAGTCTTAAAAGTTTTACTTACATAATATTCTTGAAAAAACAAAACTATAGGGATGGAGGACAGATCCAGTGATTGCTGGGGGTTAGGGGAGGGAGGTGAGCTAGAACAGTAACAGGAACAATAAGAACAGTAATGGGATAGCATGAAGAAGTTCTTTGGGGGTGATGAAACTATTTTGTACACTGACTGTAGAGGTGGTTACATGAATCTGTACTTGTGTCTAAAATCACAGAACCATATATGAAGAGAAAGAGGTCGATTTTACAGTATGTTAATTTTAAAAATTAAAATTAAAAAAGGAAGCAAATTCAAACAAACAGATTAACAAGGAAAGCAAGATATTTTCCCTTGTTTGAAATGTCTATTGGGTAGAGCACATTAGCATAAATAAGCAAAGTCAATATTAAATGCAAGGAAGGAATGGAAAAACAGATTCTTAGATTGTGAATTTCATAGATTAATCCAAGGTTAGCAAATATGCTTGTTTGTGGCAGACTGTATTTCCCAAAATGGCTGCAACATTACATGTCAGCCTATCCTGCTACTCCTCCATCAAGAGGTCGGTGTTCCTACCACTTGAATTTGAGATAGCACACGCCAAGAGAGTATGGTGAAAGCTGCAGTATGTGCTTCCTAAGGCTAAGTCACTTCCTCCTTGTTCCCTTAGAACACCTGCTCTTAGAATCCAGTTAGTGTATCGTGAGGACTTCCAAGTAAAGTAGAAAGGCTTATGTGAAGAGGAACAGAGGTCTTTGTCCACAGCCCTGGATCACCTTCCAACCAACAGCCAGCACCCACCTGCCAACCCCATAAGAGCCACCTTGAAAGTAAAAATCAAACTAGGTGAACTGCCCAGAGCTAAGAGGGTGTCAGCTAAGTCCCACCTAAGTTGGCTCCTCATGAGCAAAGTAAATGATTGTTGTTGTTCTAATCCACTAAGTTTTGGGGTGGCATTTTACACAGCAACAGAGAGCTAACCGAGTGTTTTTACTCGTCAGCACCAAGACCTTCCAGGCATTCCTGGGATGGGATGAGTTTAGAGGAAGAGAATACATGGCTGATGAGTGAGGTTGTACACTGAGCATAGTACTGAGTGCTGGCATCACTGCTCTTTGTCCGTCCTGTGAGATCTAGCACCCTCGTTTTATATTTGAATTAGAGACAGAGTGCGAGTGGGTTGTGATCTGCTGAAGATCACACAGATATTTCATACCAGAGCCAAAAACTCAGAACCAAGTCTTCTGATCTGCAGTTTAGTGTTCTTTTCACTCTGCTTGTCTCTTTCCAGTGACAGATTCCAGAGACCTGAGCCACAGGATGTGGTGTAATAAATACATGCCACGTGTCTCCTCACCCTTCTCATGCCTATGCCAGACATCGTTAGTTAAGTACAGTGCTCTCCTAAGGTCACTGATGATCATGGAGATTAGAGACCCAGATTGTCATTATAGAACCTGAGTAGAACAATGCAAGAGCTATAACTGATTTGTATCAGGAGAGAAGAATACAGCAAAGGCAATCTCAAAACATAAGCTATAAAATGGTTTAATATGGAAATGCATTGTGCATGAGAAAAAGGAAGGTGTTTAGACATAACCACTTGGGATCAAGGATGTCCAAAGTGACACATAAGCTTTTTACAGAATTGACTAAAGAATCACTTCCTACATCCTTGAGGATTCTGGTGTAGATTCTATTAGACAATTTCCATTTCATATTTTAAAACTTATTTTGTGGGGTGCCTGGGTGGCTCAGTCAGTCGAGCATCCAACTCCTGATTTCAGCTCAGGCCATGATCTCAGGGGCATGGAATGGAGCCCCACGTTGGACTGCATGCTCAGCAGGGAGTCTGCTTGGGACTCCCTCTCTCCCTTCTCCCCTGCCCCCACTCTAAAATAAATAAATAAATCTTTTTTTTTTTAAACTTATTTTGTGGTTGGAAGAAAAGCTATTACTTTAGTTCTATAAAATGTATTGTATATATAAAATTCGGCCTCATCCTGAATACAATAGACTTGGAAAGCATACAACACATTCAATAGAGCAGTACTGGTATATGGTACAATTTGATGGTTCTGTTCTTCTTAATGCACTTGTCATTCAGAGAAAAGCAGGCTTAGAAAAAAAATATATTATTTCTAGGGTATAATTTAAAAGCAGAGGTTATAAAGCCAGGGCACTCTGAATTTTAGGGTATATCCCTGAGAACCAGATTCTCAGATACATTCAACACAGGACTGAGAGCAGAGCTTCTCTGAACTTGATCGCAGGAGAAAACACCCTGCAGAAGCAACCGCCACCAAACTCCCAGAAAAATAATGAACACTCTTCCTTTCTATGACTCTGAGCGGGGCATGGGAGTAGAGTTAGGTACGAAGATTATTTGAGTAAACCAAAGTGGCCAAGTTCCTTCCTTAATTCATTTGTTCATCAAGTACCTACTATGTGCAAGGTCTACTGTTAAACACTACTTGGAACACAAGGATAAAACAGGGGTTTTATCTTCAAAAGTTCTTTAGCACAGACCCCATCCTCCTCTTTTAATAGAGTAAGATGTGAGAACAAGAGCCTAATGAGTTAGAAATCTAAGTATCAGCTAGTGGCACCCAAACACAAGAACACTGGGTTTAAGCATTAGAAGCAGGATACATCCCTACAATTGTCTACACAAAACAGCAGGCTTCAAAATATTAACCCAACCCTTTCCGTCCCTCCCTCCCCCTCTCTCTTTTCATTCTTTCTTTCTATCTCTTCCCCGCCCCCCCATTTTCTTTTGACATGGATTACATTATCATTTGCAATATTACTAATTGCTGGATCACTTAGATGCATTACTATGCTCTTAGGAAATTATTTCTGGTAATGAAATTCTTTTCATCAGTTCCACTTTCAGATTTGCAATACAGTCTTGTCCTTTAACAAATAAGTGTTCTTTTCAGAAAAATACACGGCAGATGTGGCAAAACAGAAATATAATATTCTTGGAAGTGGGCTAGTTTGGATAACAATTAAACTTTCATATTTGGACTTTATTCTTCCAGTAATTTCTCTGTCTGTAGCAAATTTTCACCAAGGTCGAAGTCATCATTTTGTGCAATTTATTCTTTTTTTTTTTTAACATTTTTTAAAAAGATTATTTATTTATTTATTTATTTGTTGGAGAGAGAGAGCGAGAGAGTGAGCACAGGCAGACAGAGTGGCAGGCAGAGGCAGAGGGAGAAGCAGGCTCCCCGCCGAGCAAGGAGCCCGATGCAGGACTCAATCCCAGGACGCTGGGATCGTGACCTGAGCCGAAGGCAGCGGCTCAACTGACTGAGCCACCCAGGCGTCCCCTGTGCAATTTATTCTTAAATCTTCAAACAGAGGTCAGTAAATTCTTGTTATATCTTTTCAGATTTTTATAGTAAGGAGCTGTTGATTTATATTTCCCTTATTCTTTTCTGGAATAGAATATCTCAATAATTTATTTTCTTTTTTTAAAAGATTTTATTTATTTATTTGACAGAGATCACAAGTAGGCAGAGAAGCAGGCAGAGAGAGAGGAGGAAGCAGGCTCCCTGCTGAGCAGAGAGCCCCATTCGGGGCTCCATCCTAAGACCCTGGGATCATGACCTGAGCCGAAGGCCGAGGCTTTAACCCACTGAGCCACCCAGGCGCCCCTCAATAATTTCAACCAGGTTTTCCCAAATACTAGCAACTTGTTATTCAACGAATAAACTTAACCTGATTACTTCTCAAAGGCCTATAACATCTGTTTAAGTTCCAGGGCATAAGGACAAGACAGAAAATATCTAAAGAAAGTGGGCTCTGAAATCAGTCCAATATGGGTTCCATGTAAGCTCTGCCATTCCCTGTGTGACTTTAGGTAAATTAATCTCACTGAGCCTCAGTTTCCTTATTTATAAAATGGGGATAAAGTGCACATTGTAGGGTCATCATGAGAACTAAGCACAATACAAGAAAGCAGAGGGCCTAGTGTATAATCAGAGCTCCTTAAATAATAATTTCCTTTTGCTTCCTTTTAAAAATGACAGTGCTGAAGCTCAGGATTTAATCATTAAAACAATCAGTGACAGATACAAACCATTCAGGTTTCAATCAACTTTTCTGACACTTTGGTATGTAGAATATTTGACACTTCTCCTTTCTTCTTCATGGAAAAAGCGCCCCCACATCAGGGAAAATGAAAAATTTGGGGGAAAACACCTATAATTTCATCAGCCTAGCACTACAACAGTTTCCATTTTTGTCCTGGTCTGGCTTTTGTACAAAACGGCCACATGTTCTGCACAGTCGCAATCAGACTGTGCTTCGCATGGCATCGTCTCTTTCAAAGTACTAAGAGATTTATTCCAGGTGATAGTGGGAAGCTGCCGAAGAGGAAGAAATGCAAAGCTGCGGAGGTGTTCAAGTTCTCTCACATCGTTCAAACCTTTCTCCTGCACAGAAACTCCACAAAGAGCTCCTCTGCTGTGTTCGTTACCCAGGGCGGTTTCTTTAAATTGTTTGACGTCAGAGAAGGAATGCTATAGCAACAGTCTGTCAAACTGGAATTAACTCAGAAGAAAGATGGGGGTGGGGAGAGGAAAACTGCTCCCGGGCGGTACTGACTTCAGAGGAAGCAAACTGGGTAGTTGCATTCATTTTCTGACATTTTAAATATCAAAAAGAAGAAGAAAGAAAGAAAGAAAAAGAAAAAGAAAAAAAAACTCGGTTGAGATGCATATGATGTTTAACTCATGCAGAGATGAGCGAGCGACTCGCCAGGATTATGTGAAAGGCCTGGTTTTACCAGTAACAACTTCCAAGTATTGGTCATTTATTTAGAGGCAGGCTCTGTGCAAACAGCATCTCATTTGATATGTTAGCACCTTTAGGAGGTCGGTATCATCCCTCTTTTGCCTATGACCAAGCTGAGGCCCTGAGACGTACGCAGTCACCCCACCAGCGATGGTAGAGCTGGGATTCCAACGTAATTTAGTGTGACTCTGGGCTCCAGTTTACTTTCTTAAACGCAGAATTCCAGACTGTTAAACCTAAACGGAACGGGGTCTTCTACGTCAGCCCCCTCTCCTGCCCACGAGCAAACTGAGGGTTCTGCGGTGCCAGGAAGGAAACCGGCCACACCACTTGCACGCTCTGAAGTGTGCTCTTGCGTCCAGGCGCCACAACGACAAGAAAACGAAACTGCCTGGGAATTAATGTTTTTCTTCTTCTTCTAGCAGGAAACGAGACAGAAAATAGGAAGCAGAAGCTGCGCGCGACGCCCGCCGCCGCCTTCGCCCCCTGTCCCCCCCGCCCGGGCGACGCGCGCTCCACGGTGCGCGCGCACCCGCGGCGCGTCCCCATCGGGCCCGCGCGCCTCGTGCCTCGCGCCTCGCGCCTCAAGCCACGTCCCCGCCCCGGTCCCGGCGCGCCGCGGAGTTGGCTGCTGGGCGGCGCGGGCCTGGGTGTGGCCGGCGGATTTCGGTGGCGCTCCTCGCGGCGGTGCGCTTCGCTCTGCACGCCGGCTCCGCGCTCGAGGAGCTGCTGAGCTCCCCGCGGACTCAGGCAGCGGCCGGTCGACGCGGACCTGAGCTCCCTCCAGGTAGGCGGCGACCGCACGCGCCGCGGCTCGTCGGAGCGCCCCGCGGGGGGATCCCGGGCTTCCCGCAGGGGGCGTGGGGCGCCTCGGGGCCGCCCCGCCGGAACCCCGCCCGGTGGTGGCGTGGGGCTGGCGGGGTCGGGCTCGCTGGGCGGCGGAGCCTGCCCGGGAGGGACGGGACGGGCGCGCCTTGGTCGCGCTGTGCTCCCGCGCGGGGGCCAGCCGCTCGGCCGCCGCCTCGGGCACTTCCTGGGCGGCTCGGACTGCTCGCTCTGGGAAGCGAGGGGGCGGCCTGTAGTCCCTCGGCCTCCACACCCCCCAGGTGGGTCGCTACGCCCCGAGGCCTCGCGGGGGGACTCAGAGCGCGAGCTAGTGGTTGCCCCGAAAATAGCGGTTACTCGGGACTGCCCAGAAGGGTTGTTGGGTGGAGAGCTCTGGGAAAGCTCCTAAAAGTTTTCCGCCGAGTGCTAAAAACGAGTCTAGTGGTTTCGTGTTAAATTTGTTTTGGAAATGATTATGTGCAGTATTGGGGGTGGGTGGGTAATGGATTATGAATTCTTGTAAATTCTGTACATGATAAAATGTTTTTCCTTTTCTTTCCACATTCTTTTTCTGCTTCAAAACACAAATGATTGCCTTCTACTTTGATATTTATTGCCATACGGTAAGGGAAGACTGAGTTTCCAGAAGTTTAAAAACAGACTTTCATTTGTTTATGGAAACGATGCTTTGTTATTTTGCATCTCTGTCTCTGTCTCTCTTCCCTTTTCTCCCACTCCTTCCCTTTCTCTTTTGGTAGAGGATGTGGATGCATCTTTTTTGGCCACTGGCAGAATAGCTCGGGGTGTAGATTAGCACCCTGCTGGGAAGTTTTCTTAAGACATTTGAGATTTGTTGATCAGAACGCTGTATTTTCATTCCTTTTTAGTGTTGCAAACTGAGATTGTGACCCTGGAGTAGAGCTTCTAGAATTTACAGCACACACTGCTTATTTAAGATGAAAGGAAAGTCTTTTCTAGTCGTGGAGGAAACGGTTTGGATACATAAAATTGTATGCTTTGAGTTTCTTTGCCATTGTACATTTTAAGACTCTTTCGTGTGGGACTTTTGGGTTATTACTGATCTGTGGCTCTGAAAGTTTATTGTGTATTTCAGCATTTGGCTCAAGATCATTTTAAGATTTTTCCGTATTGCATTCTGGTTTGTAGATGAATCTGAAGCTGAAATAGAAGCTTTTAAAATACTGTTTTATTGAACGTGGTTAACTGTCTTGTGTATACACATTTGTAAAATTATAAAATTGGTTAACGTGGCTTGCAGTACATTCAGGTTCCTGTCTGTGAGCCATAAGCGTTGTTTAGGAGGCTATTCTGAGTCATTGGTCTTTGTTAACTTGTAGAATTGCTTCTTTTGTAATTTTTCCCGGCTTTGTTGAGATATAATTGACACATAACATGGTATAAGTTTATAAAGTATGCAATGTGAT
>PISX010018789.1:0-39665 GCA_004024625.1 Mellivora capensis | reverse complement strand
ATCACAGCTTTGTAGTAAAGCTTGAAATCAGGTAATGAGATGCCACCAGTTTTATTTTTGTTTTTCAACATTTCCTTAGCAATTCGGGGTCTCTTCTGATTCCATACAAATTTTAGGATTATTTGCTCCAGCTCTTTGAAAAATACCAGTGGAATTTTGATCGGAATGGCATTAAAAGTATAGATTGCTCTAGGTAGTAGAGACGTTTTAACAATGTTTATTCTTCCGATCCAAGAGCATGGAATGGTCTTCCATCTTTTTGTGTCTTCTTCCATTTCTTTCATGAGTGTTCTGTAGTTCCTTGAGTACAGATCCTTTACCTTTTTGGTTAGGTTTATTCCCAGGTATCTTATGGTTCTTGGTGCAATAGTAAATGGAATCGATTCTCTAATTTCCCTTTCTCTATTTTCATTGTTAGTGTATAAGAAAGCCACTGATTTCTGTACACTGACTTTGTATCCTGCCACATTACTGAATTGCTGTATGAGTTCTAGTAGTTTGGGGGTGGAGTCTTTTGGGTTTTCCATATAAAGTATCATGTCGTCTGTGAAGAGAGAGAGTTTGACTTCTTCCTTGACAATTTGGATATCTTTTATTTCTCTTTGTTGTCTGATTGCTGTTGCTAGGACTTCTAATACTATGTTGAACTAGAGTGGTGAGAGTGGGCATCCTTGTCGTGTTCATGATCTCAGCGGGAAGGCTGTGAGTTTGTTCCCATTGAGGATGATGTTTGCTGTGGGTCTTTCATAGATAGATTTTATGAAGTTCAGGAATGTTCCCTCCATCCCTATTCGTTGAAGTGTTTTAATCAGGAGTGGATGCTGGATTTTGTCAAATGCTTTTTCTGCATCAATTGAGAGGACCATGTGGTTCTTCTCTCTTCTCTTATTGATTTGTTCTATTACATTGATTGATTTGCGAATGTTGAACCATCCTTGTAACCCAGGGATGAATCCCACCTGGTCATGGTGAATGATCTTTTTAATGTGCTATTGGATCCTGTTTGCTAGGATCTTGTTGAGAATCTTAGCATCCATATTTATCAGTGGTATTCATCTGAAATTCTCCTTTTTGGTGTGGTCTTTGCCTGGTTTGGGGATCAGGGTAATGCTGGCTTCATAAAAAGAGTCTGGAAGTTTTCCTTCTGCTTCAATTTTTGAAACAGCTTCAGGAGAATAGGTGTTATTTCTTCTTTGAAAGTTTGTTAGAATTCCCCAAGGAATCCGTCAGGTCCTGGGCTCTTGTTTTTTGGGAGGTTTTTGATCACTGCTTCAATCTCGTTACTAGATATCGGTCTATTCAGGTTGCCAATTTCTTCCTGGTTCAATTTTGGGAGTTTATATTTTTCCAGGAATGCATCCATGTCATCTAGGTTGCTTAACTTATTGGCATATAACTGTTGATAATAAATTCTGATGATTGTTTCTACTTCCTTGTGCTAGTTGTGATCTCTCCCTTTTCATTCATAATTTTATTAATTTGAGCTTTCTCCCTTTTGTTTTGGATTAGTTTATTGGATCAATGGTTTATTGATCTTATTGATTCTTTCAAAAAACCAGCTTCTAGTGTCATTGATACGTTCTACTGTATCTCTAGTTTCGACCTCATTGATCTCTGCTCTAATCTTGATTATTTCCCTTCTTGTGTGTGGAGTTGGTTTAATTTGTTGTTGATTCTCCAGTTCTTTAAGGTGTAGAGACAGCTGTTGTATTCTGGATTTTTCAATTTTTTTGAGGGAGGCTTGGATGCTATGTATTTCCCCCTTAGGACCTCCTTTGCTGTATCCCATAGGTTTTGGACCAAAGTGTCTTCATTCCCACTGCTTTCCATGAATTGTTTAAGTTCTTCTTTGATCTCCTGGTTGATCCACGCATTCTTAAGCAAGGTGGTCTTTAGCTTCTGGGTGTTTGAGTTCCTTCCAAACTTTTCCTTGTGGTTTAGCTCCAGTTTCAAAGCATTGTGATCTGAGAATATGCAGGGAATAATCTCAGTCTTTTGGTATCGGTTGAGTCCTGATTTGTGACCCAGTATGTGGTCTCTTCTGGAAAATGTTCTATGTGCACTTGAGAAGAATGGGTATTCTGTTGTTTTAGGATGGAATTATCTGTATATATCTATGAGGTCCATCTGATCCAATGTGTCATTCAATGCTTTTGTTTCTTTATTGATTTTCTGCATGGATGATCTGTCAATTACTGAGAGAGGCATGTTAAGATCTCCTATTATCAATGTATTCATATCAATATGACTCTTTATCTTGATTAATAGTTTTCTTATGTAATTGGCTGCTCCCATATTGGGGGCATCGATATTTACAATTGTTAGTTCATTTTGGTGGGTAGTCCCTTTAAGAATGATGTAGTGTCCTTCTGTATCTCTGACTACAGTCTTCAGTTTAAGATCTGATTTATCTGATATGAGAATCGCTACCCTGGCCTTCTTTTGTGGCCCATTGGCATGAAAGATGCTTCTCCATCCCTTCACTTTCAATCTGGGTGTATCCTTAGGTTCGAAATGGGTCTCTTGTAGACAACATATGGATGGGTCCTGTCGTTTTATCCAATCTACAACCCTGTGTCATTTTATGGATGCATTTAGGCCATTCACATTGAGAGTGATTATTGATAGATACATTTTTATTGACATCGTGTTACCTTTGAAGTCTTTCTTTCTGTAGATTGTCTCTATATTTCTGTTCAATGATATTCTTAGGATTTTTCCTCTTTTATAGAACCCCCCTTAATATATCCTTCAATGTCGGCTTGGCGTTCACATACTCTTTTAAGCCTTGCCAGTCTTGGAAACTCTTTATCTCTCCATCAATTTTGAATGTCAGTCTTGCTAGATAAAGTATTCTTGGCTGCATGTTTTTCTCATTTAGTGCCCTGAATATATCTTGCCAGCCCTTTCTGGCTTGCCAGGTTGCTGTGGACAGATCTGACGTTATTCTGATGGGCTTTCCTCTGTACGTAAGGAGCTTCTTTGTCCTAGCTGCCTTCAAGAAAGTTTCTCTAGAATTATAATTCCTCATTCTTACTATCAGGTGTATCGAGGACTTTTGAGAATCTAAAATCTTGGTGTGGGGGTGTTCTGCCTCTAGTACATGAATGCTGTTTCCATTCATGAGGTTGGGAAAATTTTCATGGAGAACTTGTTCCACTATATCTTCTAGACTTCTTTCTTTTTCCTCCCCTTCAGGGTTTCCAATAATTTTGATGTTGGAATGTTTTATTTATTTATTTTGATTTGTATTTCCCTGATGATGAGTGATGATGAGCATCTTTTCATGTGTCTGTTAGCCATATGTATGTCTTCTTTGGAAAAATGTCTATTCATATCTTCTGCCCATTTTATTTGATAAGCACAGTTGAGTGGTCTGTTGTGCTGAGAAGGGAGGCAATTAGAGATTATCAAAAGTTTGGATACATAGGTTTGGAGGAATTTCATTAAATAAAAAATAGCTATTTGCACTTTCAGCTTCTTGTGCAAGAGTTTCTTGGAAGAGTAAAATCACATTAATGCAAATATTGGACTGTGTGGCTTTAGTTCTTAATAAAAATGACAAAATTAACAATAGTTTTCAAGACTTTTTCTTGTAGCTATGGTTCTTAGCACTTTACATGCATTTTTAAAAATATTCTCAATTTTATGAGGTAGAAATTATTATCCTCATTTTTACACAAAAAGGATATAAAAGTAAGACACTTGTCTATGGTCATGAAATGAGCACAAGACAGAACATAAGTCTTTTTGTTGTTGTTTTTTCCAAACAGCAAAAAGGCATGGCAAGGATGATGAGAGTAATTCACAGGCTTGTGCATTGAGTATTTATTTTCAAAATGGCCTTTAAACATTCATATTACTCTCTCTATGGCCTTATAATGGTCTGTGGGCCTCCTTGACCATGCTGTGGAAACAGCTTATTGTAACTTCCCTATTTATTGATCCTGGTTGTTAGTGACCAACTGCCCTGGAACTGGCCTCGTGCCTTACACTGCTACTGACTCTGAAAGAATTCCTGAAGGCAGGAAAGCCTTTGGATATCGAGAACAGGTCTTCATCTGGGCAGCACAGGGACTATTGTGGAGAAGCTCATACCTTATGTTATAAAGGTTGCTTAGTTATGGAGCCATGCTGCAGATTGTGACTTAAATCTGAAAAGAGAAAAAGCAGTGTTAAAGTGATTTGCATCCTTTCTAGTTAAAAAAAATGGCTTTAGATGGCAGTATTAGTAAAAAAACAACAGGTTTTGATACAAGAATTTGGGGATTGAGTTCAGGCTCTTCCATTTCCAAGCTGTGTTAGGAAGGAAGTTATCTAGAATCTCTGAACTTCAGGTGTTTCTTTAATAAGTTATGGTGAATAGGTACTTCACAGGATTGTTGGGAAATTCTAGTAAGGTAATATTCAAGTATCTTAAAGAGGTTTTTAGCACAATAGAGCAGTATACATATATTAATTATTGTTATTATTGTTGTTATTATGTGGTTCAGTGAAATTATGTTACACATAGTCAATTACTAGTTAGTCCTTTAACTCTATTTCATGCTACTTCATGTTAATATGTTTATTCCTTGAAGCGCAGGTGTTCATTTGTATCATTCTCTAATGCTGGACATGTTGTAATCTAACACTCTGGCAGCTCATCTACAATACACTAAACATTTCTAAGCACAAATGCACACTGGATTGATAATTGTTTCTTCAAGCTATATTTTGAGTTAGAAATTTAATTTCCAAGCAAGCTTTTAAATGCAGAGTTTATATTATATGTGTCAGCTTAAACACATGCCCACAGACACACTCATACCATGACAGAACTGCCCACCCTTAGTAATTCATTTTTAGAAGACTTCCTTAGTCCAAGGGCAAAGCTCAAGGGGATTTTCACCTTTTTTTTCTGAGAGGGAGATGTACTCTTCAATTTCCTTTTAGTCCTTTGAGAGGTATAGCTCCCATTTACATTGAAATAAATTGTGTAAGTAAGGGAAAAAATGAAGAAAATACATGAAAAACAAATATATTTGGTCCTCCCACATTACTGGACTCCACTGGATTTATTCAGCATTTTAAAAAAGTCAAATTATCATTCCCATTTATCAAATCAAAACATAGTTCCTTAGTTTACTCCATAGATTTTGACCATGAGGTGAAGACGTAGAATATATAATTTACCAAATAAAGATTGATTTCAGAGTTTATGTTTTATTAAGTGTAAAAGAACACCTACTTTGCAATGTGACCTTGGGATTCCATTCAATGCCAATTAGAACATTTATATGCTAGGTGTCAGCTGTGTCTTGGAATCAATGAAATAATAATAATGCCTTTGTATAAATTGATTTGTTTTCATGGAAAAAGAGCTTAACTAGAAGGATATGGGATTTTCCCATTAATTCAAGGACAGAAAGGTAATGAGGGTATCATGACAGGCACTAGAACTAAAATTCACCAGGACCTTGGTAGCTTTTCTTATCATGTGCCTCTCGCAGGTAATACACATGACTGTTTCTAGGCATCTCTCATTGTCCTTTTTTTCCTAAATAATGGTTTTCTGTATTCTCTTTACACATCTCTGTCATGGCTTCCTCAGAGGGGATCCTTTACCCAGGAGTCTGCACCATTTGAGAAAGAACCAACCACCACTGACTGACCTTTCTGCTCTTTGGTCCAATTCCAAATACTGGGAGAAAAACTCTCATTAGCCTAGCCCAGACTTTTCACTGTTAGGTCTTATGTAAACTACCCAATGGGCTATAGTCATAGAACAGGGAACTGAAGTGCAAGCATGACTCCAGGAGCAGGCAGTGGCAGCTCTCAGAAAAGGGAACTTGGGAAAGATAATCACCCCCAAATCACAGTAGTATAAAGATTTTTTTTTATCATACAAACACTTTACTATTGTCACAGAAATTAGAGTGCAAAGATCCAGCTTCACAAAAATCTGAATTTAGTTTATGTTCTTAGTTTTTCTTAATGACCAAGTTTGTGAATGTTATTTTAACCAATCTTTTACAGTGCTTGGTATAGTTATTTAAGGGAATTTTATGGATGTATCCTTTTTAAAAACATACAATCAATCAATATGCCTTTATGGAGCATCCCTTTCTGGGCATACTTTTTTACTTACATAATTTCCTACAGTATATTTGTATAACAGTCAGCAAAGAATTGATTTGCTTTAAAGTATTAGAATAGATACTTTATAGTTTTATGTTTCCTTAAGCCATGAAATTCTCTGTTCATTTGGTCATAAATTTTTAGCTCTTTCTCCTTCCTTTATTTTTTATTTTTTTTAAAGATTTTATTTATTTATTTGACAGACAGAGATCACAAGTAGGCAGAGAGGCAGGCAGAGAGAGAGAGAGGAGGAAGCAGGCTCCCTGCCGAGCAGAGAGCTGTATGCGGGGCTCGATCCCAGGACTCTGGGATCATGACCTGAGCCAAAGGCAGAGGCTTTAACCCACTGAGCCACCCAGGTGCCCCATCTTTCTCCTTCCTTTAGTCTGTATTTGCTTATGTATGATCTATTTATAGAATTATTGTCTTAATTCTAAAATAAGCATAGGATGGAACTTGAATTACCACAAGAACTGAAAAAAGGTAAATGTGACTGGAATCTAGTATCCAAGGGGAGAGTGACACATGTGCATAAATACCAAGAAAGAACAAAGGCAGATATGAAGAAAGCATTTTATGGATGTTGTCATTTTTGTTTCCAGTGTGTGGATTTACTATTTGTGGTAGACACCACTGAAGACCAGTACAGCTTGCAAAACTCACTCTCAAGATGTTCTATGCTCCTTAAGTTAGTTATGCTTTCTTGGAATGGAGAAAAATCTCTGTGCAGTAGGACCCCCAGATCTTCTTCCCTCCCTGGAGACCAGGTGACTCTCCCCCAAGTAAGAGGCTAGCCATTAATGTTCCAGGAAAACTGAATCTGTAAATCTCTGGACCTCTGTACACAAGATACAGCAATACATTGGTGTGGCAAATTTTAAAGAAGAAAAGTAAAAAACAAAAAACAAAACAAAAAACAACCCCAAACAAACAAACAGAGACAATGCAAGGAGGATTAGCAGATACTTAAGCAAGAGCAACTGTTATAATTGAAATCCTCAGAATGACAAGAGGTAGTGCATCCAGTACAAACAAACAAAAAAAGGCTAAAGTATGTTGCTTATGTAAAGAAACAGAATCAGAAAAACTTCCTGTAAACTAAAATAAAATTAGTTAGGAAAATCTAGTAGATGTTGAGAAAATCCCTGGGAAAGTAGAATCAAAAGATGAAGAAATGGAAAATCGAGGAAAAGAGGTGTGAAAATGAGATAATCAATCTAAGAGTTTCAGCATTCAGCTTATAGATATTGCATAAAGAGGGAGCAGAGAGAGCAGACATTAAGAAATTGCTCAAGAAAGAGAACACAAAAATATTTCCAGAACTAAACTACAAAGGCCTTCAGGTGAAAAGAAACCAGCAAGAGTCCAGCAAAAAAAGGTTTTACATCAAAGTACATTTTTATGAACTTTCAGAAAAAGCAGATGTTTTCAAAACTTTCCAAAGAGAGAATTAAAATAGAAACAAAATGAAACAAATGAAACAAAACAAAGACTCTGGAATCAGAATGGCATTAGAACTGTTGAAAGCAATACCAGAGTTAGGGTATTATGGAAATATAGCTTAAAATTGAAAAAGAACATAGTCCTCAACTTAAAATTATGTAACTAAGTGAACTATTACTCAAGTATTTATGTAGAATATTTTTCAAGGATGCAAAAAAATGGGATCCCTGGGTGGCTCAGTTGGTTGGACGACTGCCTTCAGCTCAGGTCATGATCCCAGAGTCCAGGGATCGAGTCCCACATTGGGCTCCCAGCTCCATCGGGAGTCTGCTTCTCTTCTGACCATCTCCTTGCTCGTGCTCTCTCTCACTGCCTCTCTCTCAAATAAATAAATAAAATCTTTAAAAAAGTGAAAAAAACTCATTTTTTATTTCTGTACCTTTTTCCCCCCAGCTTTATTCAGATATGTTTGACAAAAAATAATATGTATTCAGGTTGTACCATGTGATTTTTTAAAAAGATGTTCAATGTGATGATTTAACATGCATATACATTGGTTACTGCAGAATAAGTTTCAGCAAAATGAGAGGAAACAAAAAGATAAATGACAACATGGAACCCAAGGGAAGGAGGCCCAATTCTTGAAGTGAAATCCTTTCTTACAGTCTGCCTGCCTACCTTTTCTCCTTCTTTCCTTCCTTTTTCTATTCTTATTTTTTAGCTTGAAATTGGTACCACATTTTAAATCCTATAACCTGGAATCTGTAGATGTTTGCAACTCTTAATGAGATAACAATTTCCTTAGTCCAAAATAACTTTTGGCATCCTATCTTTAATGAGTCCTGTGGTTACTGACAGTGATAAAGAGATAATCCCAAGAGTAGTGTGGCTAGGGGGAGAAATGCAGGAGAGAATACATGAATTGATGAAGAGTGTAAGGAAAGAGAATTGAGAACTTCAGGAAGCAGAATGAAAATTAGAACAGTGTGTTTTCCCTTGGACAGATAGAAATGGAATTAAAGCTTGGTGGGAAAGTCTGAAGTCTTACCTTGCAAAACATTCTCAAAGCTATCAAAATATTTTATGCTTTTATTAGAATTTCTTCTTTATCTCTTCAGAGCTATGAGTACAAATTAATTACAGATACACTGAAGAGCA
Organism: Mellivora capensis; assembly: GCA_004024625.1. Classification (NCBI taxonomy): domain Eukaryota; kingdom Metazoa; phylum Chordata; class Mammalia; order Carnivora; family Mustelidae; genus Mellivora; species Mellivora capensis. The sequence continues at coordinate 30,944 of PISX010018789.1, read as the reverse complement.
GTTGAAGAAAATTTCTCATAAAAGCTATACTGAACACCAGAGAAATAACTTAGAAGGAAATTGACAGTTATTTGGTCATATATTGCCACTTGAATCTATGGTTAGCTCATTTTATATGTATGCATTGTTTTATAGTTCATATCGAATGAAATAGTGAAGTAAATACATTCTTTAGCATGCTGTATCAGATATTATACTTTTATCAGTAAGCTTTCCATTTGGGAAACATCACTAAGATGAAACCATTTATTCAATTTCACTGCATTTCTCTAACCAGAAATTTGATGAAAAGGACAAAACAAGAGAAATTGATCAATAATACAAGAAACTGAAAGCAAAGGGTATGTGGACTAACTGTTCTTCCTATAATAATATTATGATGTATATTATCTGTCTCTATTGATATAATTCAGTATATGACAATGTAGTGATGTGTTTCTTAAAAACACTTAAAAATTTAGACATTTGAATTCACAATGCTGATACGGCCCTGCATAGTGATGCCACAGTGGATGACCTCGTTGGTGTAGTGGAAGAAAACAGAGTTTATATCCCTTATATGTATGTGTATTTATTAATCAAGAAGATTGATCAGATCTCCTTTAAGGAATTGGATATAATTTATAAGGTGACTCACTGTGTACCCATTTCTGCCCATCACTGCTGGAATTTTGATGACCTATTAGAAAAGATCTGGGACTGTCTGAAAACTAGGGAGGATTTACACCAAACCCAAAGGCCAATTGCCAGATTATATGTCCCCAGTGGTGCTGCCTTACTCCAGGACCACAGTGGAGGATTTCTGCATGAAGATTCACAAAAATCTTACCAAAGAATTTAAACACACTCTAATCTGGGGTCTGTTTGTGAAACACAATCCTCAAAAAGTGGATGAAGGCCATGTAGTAGGGGATGAGGTTGTCCTTCAGGCTGTGAAGAAGTAAAACCTTCCCCTCTGCCCATCTGTTGGGCCAACCACAGCAGCTTTCCCCATGACCAAGCACTCTATCCCAAACCCCTTCTGGCTTTGGCAGCCAGTGGATCAGGATTCACAGGAGGGAGACAGAGGCATCAATATTGGAACTTTACTTGTCTTAATTTGGTGTCACCCTGTGAACTCAACTACATAAAGGACGTGGTAGACCAGCTAGCTATGTGCAGTTCATGTGTCATTGTCAGCATTGTTTTAGGGATGGACTGAATGAGGATGGGTATGTACAGGGAGGCAGCTGCAGAAGGGGCTACTTGGGAGCTTGGTCTTAAGTGTGAAGTGGATAAAAATGTGACCACAACACCAAAAAAAAAAAAAAAAAAAAGATCACTGCAACATCTTATTTGGTGTTTAGTCATGGGAAACCCTTCCAACTGGATGTAGCCTTCACTCTTCTCATGTGGTTTTTCACACATGATTCTGGAAGGAGGAAGGGGATGATGTAAGGTAACTGATTATTCCTGGCAAGTCTAGCCCATTTGGGAGATGGTGTCATATGGCAGTTGAGTAAGGTACTCTGGCCAGACCAAAAAATTAATAAATAAATAAAATAATGAAGGGGCGGGGGGTGGGAGGTTGGGGGAGCCAGGTGGTGGGTATTGTGGAGGGCACGCATTGCATGGAGCACTGGGTGTGGTGTAAAACTATGAACTCTGTTACGCTGAAAAGAAATAAAAAAAAATAATAAACAAAAAAGAAAAAGTTAGACACTTGAGAGACAATGATACCTGTCAGATTTTGCCTGCTCTAGTAATAGCTCCATGCAAGGGACAGAACCATGTTTGATTATTGGGTATCAGCTGAGTGGACTGAAAAAATTCTGGTGTCTATTCACTCTCTTCCTTCCCCACCTGTTGTGGTATCTTTCTTTGTCTTTTCCTCTTTGTATCCTGACTTTTTTTTCCCTCTAGTTCAACAACTAAAGTATGTTCAGGTCTCTATGTGGTCTGTACATCACATGTAATGCTCCGCTTAAGTTTGCTATCACTTAAGACTGCAAGGAAATGACATTTGCAAGATTGTGAATTTTGAGCCAAATTACACAGTGAATGCTATTTTTCTTTTTTTTTTCTAAGATTTTATTTATGTATTTGAGAGAGAGAGTGTGCGAGCATGACCATGGGGAGAGGAAGAGGGAGAGAGAGGGAGAAGCAGACTCTTTGCTAAGCAAAGAACCCTACAATGCAGGGCTCAATCCCAGGATCCAGAGACCATGATCTGAGGCAAAAACAGACGCTTAACCAACTGAGCCACCCAGGCACCCGAGTGCCATTTATTAAAGAAACAAAGCTTGAGAGATTTATGTGAGTAAATCTCTCTAAGCCAGCAACTAAAGTTATTTGGAGTGTTCTGAAAAGTCTTGCTTCTTTTCCTTCTTCAGGGAAAAGGCTATTAAAGAGATTAATAGACAGTGGTGAATATTATTCTATTCAGAAGATTTATTCAATTATACTCCATTTTTCTTTTTTTTCCACTTGGCTGAGCTGGCAGTTTCTGTATTTACTTTTCTGAGTCTAAGTATGCAATGCAAAGAAGGCACACCTTAGTAGAAGAAAAAATGAGAAATATCTATAGGGCATTTGTGAATATGGAAACAAAGTTAAAACTGAGCTAATAGTTGTAGTTGTTCAGAATTCTGTGCATTTTTTGTGACTATATTATTAGAGGGAATTCCATGCATTTTTTTCTTTCACAAGTTGGTTTTATATATGGATCATTTATGTATGATATAAGATGTGGCATAAGGTTTTATGTTGTGAACCTACCTACAAATGAAAAGATCATCCCACTTGAACGTTGAATTTCCCATTGGCTATGTACTATTTCAAACATTTTTATTTTTGACAATAGATGGTTTGGGTGTGCTATTTTCCTCTGCCTTTCAAATTCCTCAAAGTTGGCGTCTCTCAGAAGTTCTTTTTTCCATTTTTCCCCAATTGTATTCAGTGCATTTGTTGCTAATACAGAGCATCGTATTTCCATTGCTAATATGTCTTTCAAATGGTCAACGTTAGAGTTGGTTTAAATTGAAAAATATTTGAAATATAATTGATATATTATGGGTGGAAAGAGGTACTGAATTTCAACTTTCTAGACTTACTAAAGGAAATAAACAATAATTCCTATACCCCATTATAATTATAGACTCAATGAAAGAAAGTATTGGAAAAAGAAATTAAATACATAAGAGATTATAAGGGAAAGTTGGTGACAAAGATATAAAATGAACTCAACTAGGGTTGACTTCGAACAAAGAATAAAAACAAAACATTCTTATAGAAGAGGAAGATATGAAAGAATAGTTGGACTTTGAGAAAAAATTTGAAGTGTAGAGGAACTGAACTGAACAAGTTTGTATTTGTAGCTCTTATCTATTCATAACCATCTTCTTTCTTCCCTCCAACCATCACTGTTATTCTACCAACCTGATTATTTTCTTCATAATATCTACTACTACCTGAAAGTATTTTGTTCTGAGCATGTCTTTAGTTGTTTATATTCATCAGCACCTACAAAAAGTTAACTCCCTGAGATTAGGACACTTGTCCATTTTATTCATACTGTATACTTAGCATGCACCTGTAATATAGTAGGTGCTCAACAAATATGTAAATGAATGGACATTATCAATAAAGCTTCACATGAAAACAAAGGAAGGGTATGTTGGGCGAATAAAAAGCTTTGGGACATACACTGTAGTGCATGATCTACCTAATATTCATGTTATTAACTAAAGCTCTGTTTATTGTATTGTTTATTCTATTGTTTATTAACCAAAGCTACCTATTATGTGTCATGAACTAGTCAAAGTAATTTGTATATACTAAGTCTAATATTGACAATCACCTCTGAAAAATTGGTACTGTGCTCAGTTTAGAATAAGGAAATTGGAGCTTAGAAGTATGTTTAAAAAGTTAGGAAGTTGGTAATTAGGGTAATTAGTAATTGGTAATTAACATGTTGATTTTCATTTAGCTGGGGATAGGTAACAGATTTTGAACAGTACTTATGACTCAGTTTTTGTAAAAAAATTAAAAAATAAACTTATAAAGCATCCAGTTGTATAGTAAAATAGTTTTCTCCACTTATTTCATATAGTCTAGAAGCTGGAATGGAGAAAACAATCTTCCCAAGATTTCAAATAAGCAAAGCAGGATTTTGTGAGGGACTCTGGGGACCAGGTGAGAAGGTTAAAAATTCAAGTATCACTGCAAGCACTTATTGGGATTGGACCTTGAGTCCAGACCAAGTAGGATGACAAACAAACCTAGGAATGGACCAATAGACTGGTACTATTTGAGAATATTTCAGTGGGAAGGAGTAATCATGTGAGTTTAACTCGTTTCCTCACACCTCCTTGACTTTCTAGCTTGTCTCTTATCCTTAATACCTTACTGAAACAATGCTTTCCATTATTTCTGTTATGACACAATGAGAACATTTCCTCATAATTTGATATTTTCCCCATCATCTTCACATAGACTCTTTCCACAGCATTAAGCCCTGTTGATTTTACATTTCCAAAAAGCCTCCTGTTGATTTATGTGATGATGCACTTCATTGACTTGGTTCTTATTTTTGACTACTCACTTCACCCTAGCCTCTCTTCATCCCCTCTTAAGATGTAAATATTCTAAGAGTTGGTGTTTTTTTTTCTGACTCTGTGCTCATTTTATGGGATTTATCTATTCTCAAGATCATACTGTACCAGACATCCCTCCAATGTCCAAGTGCCACTAAATTCTTATGGATATCTTGCTAATAATTCAAAGTCAATACACCCAAATCCATTTTTTTCTTGATTTTCATTCTTCCACTTCCTATGCACCCTGGGTTGTTGATTCCCAAAAGAGTGTAGGACAGAAGCTCAGAGTAACTCTTGACTTTTCTCTCCTTCCCTATCCAATCTGTTGTTGAGATTACTTGAGTCCTCCTTGAAGTCACTCATATGCACTTCTTTTCTTGTTTTTAAAGACTGTCTATTTTGTATTACTACATAGTCTCCTAATTCACCTCCTTGATTCTAAAGTTTTCCCTCTGCAATCCATAAGTAAGAAGTATCTTATGCCTTATAATATAATATAATATAAATCTTAAATACTTCCCATTGCTTACCAAAAAAAGCAAAAATTCCTTAGCATTGTATTCAAGACTTTACTTTTATATAACTTTCTTTCCAGGTTTATTTTTTTCTCCCACTGCACCCTTTGTTCTAGACTCTCCTTTCAAACCTTTCAACAACCATTCTATAATTAGTTTTTAATATGCCCTGCAATTTCTTCAGGAAAGCATTTGCTCTTAAGTGTCCTTCATTGTATTATTTTCCTTTCCTTCCATGTATTCCTTTCATGGAAACATCACTACACATTATTCCAAACCTAGCTTAATTATCAGCTCTTCCATGAAGCCTCCCCACCCTTATTCTTGTCATGACATCACCACCCTATCCTAATATTCATGGTATTAATTACAGCTACTATTGCCATGGCATTTTATTTATATATTTTGTGATGCTTTTATTAGAGAGATATTCAATTTAGAATGGTAAAGAAAGTAGCCTCAAGGATTAGACTTAACTTGCTGTGTGAACTCTGGCAAATCACTTACTCTCTTAGTTCCTTTATCTGTAAAAGTAAAATTATTAATATCTACTTCATTGAGTAGGTAATGCATGCAAAACTCATAGAAGAGTGTCTAGGTCAGAGTAAGTGTTAAGCCAGTGGTGCATCATCATCATCATCAGTCATTGGAGTCATCATTGTTGTCATATTTTTTATTATAGTTATTTGAACAGATGAGCATTTGTGTTTACCCCTAGACTTTGAGCTCCTAAAGAGTATATATATTTTTGTTTTGTGTCCTAAACTATAGCACAGAGACAGTAGACAAGCATTTTTAAAAAGTTTAATTAAAATAATAAAAGCAGGGATCTTAAAGAAAAGTTTGTAAATATGAAGTTTGCCCATGTGACATTTTTTTCTTTGAGTATAGTTGATATACAGTGTTATATTAGCTTCAATATAGAATATAGTGATTCAACAACTCTTTATGTTATGCTGTGTTTACCACAAGTGTAGCTGACATCTGTCACCATGCAATGCTATTATAATGCCATTGACTATTCCCTATGCTGTGCCTTTTTTTCCACGAATTATTCAAATTCCAAAACTATGTGACTTTTTAATCCATGATGCTGATAACTTGGGTAATTAGCAAAATGGGGTTATATTCCATTATTAGAAGTTGAGAGGTGGTGGGGTTCAGAAACATGATTGATTTCAAGGATAAGACATGTAGGATTAGGAATTTGTATTTGATAAATACCTCCAACTCCCTTTCTCCCTGCGCTCACCCCAGAACTTCTAGATTTGAATTGTGTAAAATTTTTGGCTTCACTTAGTTAAAAATTATCCTATAAATGCATTACAAAGTAACTTTCCCTTAAAGTATAAAATGTTGGTTGTTTATATGCTTTTTTAAAAAAATTGTGTTATGTTAGTCACCATAAAATACATCATTAGTTTTTGATGCAGTGTTCCAAGATTCATTGTTTAAATACAGTATCCCGTGCTCCATGCAATACGCACCTTTTTACAGATCCAAAATGGTATAAAAACCAAACATAAATCTGCTGTGGGATGAGTCTGGGCATAGATAAATAGTGAAATGGGCTTGAATTAAAGGCAAGTAAGCTGATGGCAATCATCCAGTACATATGCTCCTATTACAGTGAGTACGATAATTATAAAAATGTTACTAGAATTCTATATAACCTAAGATGGAGCAAAAAACATCTCTTTCTTCTGTGTCATTGTGCCTTTTCTCTTCTGTTTTATATTTTATTGAAAAAAGATCATACTTTCTCTGGAGACATCTATTAAAAATGTGAACACATTTTTCTTTTCTTTTTTTTCTAAGATTTTTATTTATTTAATAGAGAGAGATCACAAGTAGGCAGAGAGGCAGGCAGAGAGAGAGGGGGAAGCAGGCTCCCTGATGAACAGAGAGCCTGATGTGGGGCTCGATCCCAGGACCCTGAGATCATGACCTGAGCTGAAGGCAGAGGCTTAACCCACTGAGCCACTCAGGTGCCCCTGAACACATTTTTCTAAAACAGATATTTATACTATAGACATCTAATCAAATTTCCATGGCAATAACCCAGATTACAATAATGTGACATTGAAATGCTTCTCATCCTAAGTTCAAGTAAGACAGTATAATATAAAATTCATATCAATATGAAAACTTGTTTCTTGAATTATGTGCTTCTAGAACTTCTTTTTGACATCTTATCCCAGACATGAAATTTGTGAATATTTGAGTCCTGCTATTGCCTATATTGTTTTATTATACAGTTTGTGACTCTATGAAAAGTCTTATTTATAAGATGATTTGTAATCCGAGTATGTTTTCAGTATTTTTCTATTGTTACTAAAATTAATGGTACTTAGCTTATCAAAGGCTATGCTTTATAAATGAACAATCAGATATCAATGAAAAAGACTAATAATAGTAAATTATAAATGGAAATCAATCTCAACATAAATTAATAAGCTGAAGAAATTGATTTTTCATTTTTTTGCTACTTCATTACACACATTAATTCCTTAAATGAAAAGTTATTCCATGTTGCCTAAGATCTGGCTATATCATTTGTCAAAATAGGTCATATTAAAAAAAAATCCTTTGAGATCTTCACTAGACTTGTTTTAACATAATTTTGGCCAGACATCACTTAAAATGCTTTTTCCCATATTTGAGTTCTGGCTTAGTAATTCACTGTCTTTTTAACAATAGATAGCTCAGCTCATGTTTGGATAATGTTTTCCTTCTTGTTTTTATTGAAGGTGGTCCCTGCAGGCAGCTGTAAAGTACCCCTAAGAGCTTATAAATAAGGTTAATGAGATTATCCTTTGAAAATTAAATTATAAAAATCAATGGATAGTGTATCAGAGCAGAGCTATGTAGTCATTTGAAAAAAATTAAATTTACTGGCACAGTCAGAGCAAGACGTGACTGAATACATAAATAAATCTAAAAGAAAAATAATAATGAATGAGAATGTTATTAGGCAAAAAAGTCAAGAAAAGTTGGCCCACAGGAGCAAACATTGTCTATGTCCTTTCTAAACACAGAAATAACATACTGGCCAGTGGCATTATTATGAAGATCCATGCTTCAAGCCGTTATTTGAATCATATAACTCACTTTTACTGTGGTTCTGTTCTCATCAAAGACCAGGCCCATTAAAGGCTGAGTATCCTTGAGGGTCTCCCATTGGGAGAAAGAGCTGATTATGCTGATGTGAGTGTTTAAGATAATAAGACATTCATATTTCTATTTATATATTGGAATTCTAATTTTATACATCATTCTCTGCCTATAAGCTGGATGAAGTTTATTCCCTGAAGGATGGATTCTCAATGTGCTGACATTTAGTGTTTTTTTTCTAGTTTTTCTGAGATATAATTGACATATAACATTATGTACATTTAATGTGTACACAATGATTTGATATAAATACATGTTGCAAAATGATTATCACAGTAAGTTTAGCTAAGATCGATTGTGTGCGTGTGCGTGTGTGTGTGTGTGTGTGTGTGTGGTGAGAACTTTTAAGATTTACTCTTAGCAACTTTCGAGTATATAATACAGCATTGTTAAATGTAGTCACCAAGCTGTACATTAGATTTCCAGAACTTATTAATCTTATAACTTGAAGCTTCATACTATTTGACCACCTTCACTTGTTTCCCCCACTTCCACCCACCTGCCCTTGGCAACCACCAATTTGTTCTCTATTTCTATGAGTTTGGTATTTAGGTTCCAAATGTAAGTAAAATCATATAGCATTTGTCCTTCTCTGACTCATTTCACTTAGCATAATGCCTTCAGGATTCATCCATGTTGTTGCAAATGGAAAGATTTCGTTTTTTTATGGCTGAATACTATTCCACAGTATACTCACCACATTTTATTCATCCATTTATGGACAGTTTGGTTGTTCCCATGTCTTGGTTATGGTGAATAATGTTGCAATGAACATGGAGGTGCAGACATCTCTTCAATATCCTGATTTTATTTTCTTTGCATATATACCCAGAAGTAGAATTGCTGAATCATATGGTAGTTCTATTTTTAATTTTGGGGGAACTTCTATACTGTTTTTTGTAGTGGCTGTACCAGTTTGCATCCCTATCAATAGTATGTACCTATCAATAATTACTTTTATTGCAAATGGTTTAAATGTTCCCATAAAAAGGCATAGGATGACTGAATGAATAAAAAACAAGACCCATCTATATGCTGCCAACAAGAGGTTCACTTCAGACTTAAAGAGACATACAGACTGAAAGTGAAGGGATGGAAAAAGATGAAAGTAGGAAAAAAAAGCTAAGGCAGTAATATTTGTATCAGACAAAATGGACTTTAAAACAAAGACTGTTGGGGACCTGGTTGGCTCAGTTGGTTAAGTGTCTGCCTTTGGCTCGGGTCATGATCTCAGGGTCCTGACATCAAGCCCCACATTGGGTTCCCTGCTCAGTGGGAAGGCTGCTTCTCCCTCTCCTCCCTACTCCTGCTCTCTCTTGCTATCTCTGTTGCTCTCTCTCTCTCAAAAAATAAATAAATAAAACCTTTTAAAAAATAAAATAAAGTATGTTACAATAGACAAAGAAGGGCATTATATAATGATAAAGGGATCAATCCAACAAGAAAATGTAACAATTGTAAATATCTATACACCCAACATAGGAGTCCTTCAATACAGAAAGAATATATTAACAGACATAAAGGGAGAAATTGACAGCAATAGGGACTTCAGTACTCCCTTTACATCAATGGTTTGATCATCTAGACAAAAATCAATAAAGAAACAGTGACTTTGAATGGCACATTAGGCCATATGGACTTAACAGATATATACAGAACAGTCCATCCAAGAACAGATTATAGATTCTTTCCAAGCATGCATGGAATATTTTCCAGGTCAACCACATGTTAGGCCACAAGACAAGTCTCAGTATGTTTAAAAGGTTGGAAATTATATCAAGTATCTTTTCTGACCATATTGTATGAAATTAGAAATGAATACAAGAAAAAAAACCTAGAAAAAGCACAAACATGGTGAAGGTTAAACAATGTGCTATTAAACAACCAATGGGTCAACAAGTAAGTCAAAGAGAAAATTTAAAAATACATAAAAAAAAATCTGCCAACAAACAAAAATCCAGGAGCAGATGACTTCATTGGTGAACTATACAAAAAAATTTAAAGAAGAGTTAATACCTATTCTTTTCAAACCATTACAAAAAACAGAAGAGGAAGGAGAGCTTCCAAATTTATTTTATAGGGTTGATGTTACCCTGATACTAAAACCAAAGACACTACAAAGAAACAAACAAACAAACAAAAAACAATACAAAAAACAAACTAACATCTCTGATGAGTATAGATGCAACAATCCTCAACAAAATATTAGAAAACTGAATTTAACAATACATTAAAAGGATCCTTCACCATTATCAAGTGGAATTTATTCCCAGGATACAAGGATGGTTCAGTATCCACAATCAATCAACATGATACATCACATTAACAAAATGAAGGATAAAAACCATAAAATCATCTCAATAGATACAGAAAAAGCAGTTGACAAAATTTAACATCAGTTCATGATAGCAACTCTCAACAAAGTGGGTTTTGAGGGTACATAAGTCAATATAATTAAGGTCTTATATGAAAAACCAAAAGCTAATGTCATGTTCAATGGTGAAGAACTAAGAGCTTTTCCACTAAGATCAGAAAAGAGACAAGTACATTTGCCACTTTTATTCATCATAGTACTAGAAGTCCTAGCCTCAGCAATCAGAGAAGAAAATGAAATAAAAGGCATCCAAATAGTACCCAAAGCAATCTACAAATTCAATGCAGTCCCTATCAAAATGCCATTAATATTTTCACAGAACTAGAACAAATAATCCTAAAATTTGTATGGAACCACAAAACCCCCAATACTACAAAGCTATAGTAATCAAAATACATGATACTGGCACAAAAATAGACACATGTTTTAGTGGAATAAGAAAGAGCCCTGGAATATATCCCCATCTGTATAGTCAATCTGCAACAGATGAAGCAAAAATATGAAATGGGAAAAAGATTTCTTCAATAAATAATATTGGAAAATGGGATAGCTGCATTCAGAAGAATGGAACTGAACCACTTTCATAGCGCACACACAAAAATAAACTCAAAATGCATTAAAGAACTAAATGTGAGATCTGAAACCATAAAACTCCTACAAGAAATCAGACAGTAATCTCTTAGACATCAACGGTAGCACCATTTTTCTAGATATGTCTCCTCAGGCAAGTGAAACTAAAGCAGAAATAAACTATTGGGACCCCTGAAAGTAAAAAGATTTTGAACAGTGAAGGAAACCACCAACAAAATGAGAAACTGGAACCCACTGAATGAAAGAAGATATTTCTACATGATATATCCAATAAAGTGTTGATACCAAACCATATAAAGAATACATACAACTGAACACCAACCCCCCCCACAAATAATCCAATTTAAAATGGGCAGAGGACCTAAATAGATATTTCTCCAAAGAAGACATACAGATATACTCAACATCAGTAATCATCAGGGAAATGCAAATCAAAACCACAGTGAGTTTCTACCTTACACCTTCAGAATGATAGTATCAAAAAGACAAAGAGATAAGTCTTGGAGAGGATGCAGAAAAAAGAGAATCCTTATACACTGCTGGTGGAAATTGGTGCACCAATTGGTAAATTATTGGTAAATTGATGCAACCACTATGGAAAACAGTATGGAGTTTCCTCAAAAAATTAAAAATAGAAATACCATACAATCCAGTAATTCTACTGTGGGTATTTACCCAAAGAAAATAAAAACACAAATTCAAAAAGATATAGGCATCCCTATACTTATTGTAGTCTTATTAAAGTAGCCAAGTTATAGAAGTATCTATATCTAAGTATCTAAGTATCTATAGATAAATGAGTGAATAAAGAAGATGTGTGGACACACCACACACACACACACACACACACACACACACACACACACTGGACTATTACTCAGCTATAAAAAATACTGAGATTTTGCCATTTGTAACAAGATGGATAGGCCTAAAGAGGATTATGCTAGGTGAAGTAAGTCAGACAGAGAAAGACAAACATCATGATTTCACAAAATCATGTACGCATTCTAAAAAAAAAAAAAAGCACAAATGGAATCATAAGTACAGAGAACAAATAGGTGCTTGCCAGAAGTGCTTGGGGGTGATGGGTGAAATAGGTGAAGGGACTGAGAGGTAAAAACTTCCAGTTATAAAACATCACAGGGATGAAAATCATACAGCATAAGGAATATAATCAATAATATTTTAATAGTGTTGTATGGTGACAGATGATAACTGCTCTATGGTGAGCGTAGTGTAACATATAGAATTGTTGTATCACTATGTTGTTCCCCTGAAACGAATAGAACTTTGTATGTGAACTATACTTCAATTAAAAAAAGAAAAATGTCTATTCAAATATTTTGCTCATTTGTAATTGGGTTCATCATTATTATTATTATTATTATTTTGTAATTGAGTTGTAGATTTTTTATTTGTTGGATATTAACCCTTTATTGAATACTTGATTGATTTAAGAATACTTTACCTCATTCCATAGATTGCCTTTTCATTTTGTTGATGGCTCTTTTGCTGTGTGGAAACTTTTTAGTTTGATATAATCCCACTTGTTTACTTTTGCTTTTGCTATTTGTGCTTTTGGTATCATATCCAACAATTCATGGCCAATAACATTGTCAAGGAGATTTTCCCCTGTATTTTTTTCTAGGAGTTTTATGGTTTCTGGTTTTGCACTTCAGTCTTTAATCCATTTTGAGTTAATTTTTGTGATTGGTCTAAGATAAGGGCATAGTTGACTTTTTGCATCTGAATATCCAATTTTTCCAATACCATTTTTTAAAAATATTTTTATTTATTTACTTGACAGACAGAGATCACAAGTAGGCAGAGAGGCAGGCAGAGAGAAAGGACAGGAAGCAGGCTCACCGCTGAGCAGAGAGCCCGCTGTGGGGCTCAATCCCAGGACCCTGAGATCATGACCTGAGCTGAAGGCAGAGGCTTTAACCCAATGAGCCACCCAGGCACCCCTCCAATACCACTTTTTGAAGAGACTGTCTTTTCCCCATTAAGTGCTCTTGGTTCCCTGATAAAAATTTAGTTGAATATATATATATATATGTATATATATATATATATATATATATATATATATATATATATATGGGTTTGCTTCTAGACTCTTTATTCTGTTCTATTGGTCTATGTGTCTGTTTTTATGATGATACCATACTGTTTTGATTAATATAGCTTTGTAGTAGAATTTGAAATCATCAAGTATGATGACTCCAGCTTTTTTTTCCCCAAGATTGTTTTGGCTGTGCAAGGTCTTTTGTGGTTCCATACAAATTTTAGGACTGTCAAAAATGTCATTGGAATTTTGATAGGGACGTCCTTGAAGCTATAGATGGCTTTCAGTAGTATGTCATTTAAACACTGCTAATGGTTCTGATCCCTAAACACAAGATATCTTTCCATTTATTTGTGTCTTTTTCAGTTGCTTTCATCAATATCTTATAGTTTGCAGTGTATAGATTTTTTACCTTCTTCATTAGATTTATTCCTAAGTATTTTATTCTGTCTGATGCTATTGTAAATGGGAATATTTTCCTTATTTCTTTTTTGGATAGATCATTGTTAGTGTATAGATATGCAACTGATTTTTGTGTGTTGATTTTGTGTCCTGAAACCTTACTGAACTTGTTTATTAGTTCTAACAAGTTTTTGATGAAATCTTTAGGGGTTTCTCTATATGATATCATATCATCTCCTTACAGAGATATTTTTAATCTTTCCTTTCTGATTTGGGAGTCTTTTATTTCTTCTTCTTGCTTAATTTCTCTGGCTAAGACTTTCAGTACTGTGTTGAATTGGAGTGCTAAGAGTGGACACCCTTTTTTTGTTCCTGATCTCAGAGGAATCTTTCATTATTGAGTATGATGTTGGCTTTGTTTGATAGTTAGGTTTTAAGGTTATCTGTCTGATGGCCAGAACTCATTGCTTGATGATTTTACCACCATAAATTCAATTCTGAAAACTCTGAGATAAGAGAGAGAGAGAAAGGTGGTGGGATAGAAGAAAGAGAGAGAACATTTTTGGCTGGTGAGGCTCAATTTCACTATTTCCTCTGAAACTTCTCCACATAAAGCACAGTGGAACTTCTTGTTCTGGCTTGGGAAACATTGCTCAAAATTTGATCTAGACTCTGTCATATTGTGGTTTTGCAGTAATCAATTCTTTTATCTAGATGCTAGATTAGTGGTTTTTTTCCAAAGATGTAGTAAGAGGTGAGCTATAATAAGACTACTATAATGGTTTTAATTTTTACCTGGAATTATTTTTTTGTATATATGTTGAGAGGTAATCAGTAAAAATGAAGAGCTCCATATATAAAACTGTTACAATGACAGCCTTTTACTTTTGGATAGTATTTTTTTTATATTGAATAGTATTTTAGAGTTTAGAATTTCAAATTAAGGGCCATCTGTACCCCAATGTTTATAGCAGCAATGGCCACGGTCGCCAAACTGTGGAAAGAACCAAGATGCCCTTCCACGGACGAATGGATAAGGAAGATGTGGTTTCTCTTGATCTTTTTAATAACTGTATGAAGCATGCAGGGAAGTACTATTATTTTCAAAGTGTAGATTAGGAAATTGTGGCTCAGAGAGTTGAACTGACTAGCCAAAATCATGTGACTAAGAAATGACAAACAGCACAAGCAGATATGCCTCCTAACACTAATCCAGTGTTTTCCCAGTTATATTATTCTGTCTTGCATATAGAATTAAATAATTTTTAAAACTCCAAAAACTAAAGATTGAAAAAAAACACTTGTTTTTATAAAATGTCCCTGTATTTAACAAAGCTATGATAAGAAGAAAATGATGAATTATGATTAACCCATTCATAAAATTTTTATCATGCACCTGCCATGTGCTGAGATATATATATAGAAGTTCAATGGGATACAAGATCGGTAGGGTTCCTGTTTTCAGAAAACCAACAGTTTTGAGGAAGACCATCATTATGCACACAAACAATTGACTATGTCAGTGCAGCTGTGATAACAGATGGAAGCTTGTGAGACCTTCCCCTGGGAGTGACATTTACTCTGAGACCTGTTGGAGAGGAAGTTAGCCAGATATAAGACGTGGGTCAGGAGGGAGTCTCTTTATCCAGAAATCATGGCAAGTTTAACTTAATCATCTTAAATAAAAACAGAAAAATTTAAGTTCTTACTACAACTTTTTGTCCACATTCAGATTCTGACATGCGAGAGATGGAGGGTGGGAAGAAGAAAGAAGATGCTTCAAATGAGCTGATCCTTGATAATTAATTACCACAGCTTCTTGATTTTCATTATTATAGTTTAGCTGAAACTTTGAATAAAAAAAGCCCCACAAGGTTTGGAGATGTCTAATAGGATATTGTGTTGCAGTAAAAAGATTAGTTAGAGGTCCAAACTTAATTGTCTTAATAAGCCACTTAATCATTCATGACAGACAAGAGAAGTCACAAAGGACCACAGTTCTAAGGCCTTCAGTTTTAAGTGTTCAAAAGCTCATTAGTAGAAAGTAGAGTGTAAAATTATTTTATTCAGAGGTCTCAGTTATTATTAATCTCCATTTATGGGGTTTCTTTGTATTACTCCTTCTCAGTAGCATGAGGAAAATTTTGAAGGGGTCCCCATGCAGAGGTAGTAATAAGCATCTTCATAGCAAATAGAATGAATCAGAAATTACTTTGAAAATAAAATTTTGGCCATGAGAGACTGAATAACTTTCATTATAAGTGAAATGATAAATAGAGCCCAGACCTTGATTAACTGGAAGCTTTGGGGGAATGGATTTGTTTGGCAAATGATTAAAAATATTTAAAAAATAAACTCAACTTTAGAAAGGGGACCATTTTATGCTTGTCCTTTTTCCCAATTATAATAATATGTGATAGTGTTAGAAACTTGGAAAATAATTTTTTTAAGTTTTATAGAAGACAATATCCAGGGATAAAGTAATTCAACAACCAGGTACCAATTACATTTTAATATATTTCTTTCAAGTCCTCTAAGAATTTGTACACATAATTAAACATATGAAAAAATTGACACAGTACTATGTATAATATTTCAGATTTTTGTCAGTTGTATTATGAAGATTCTCACATAACATTAAATATTTTTGAGTTTTTAAATTTTTATTTCTGTATACTATTTTAACATGTAGATGTGCCACACATTGTGTTTAACTAGTTCTTATGCTAGATATCTTGGATGTACCTTTTTTTTTTGCATTCATAAAAATGCTTAAGGGTCTGATTTTTTTCTTTTTTGCATAGATTCCTATAAAGGAATGTTTAAAATGTATATTAATACTTATATTTAAAGTATGAATGTTTAGGGGCGCCTGGGTGGCTCAGTGGGTTAAAGCCTCTGCCTTCGGCTCAGGTCATGGTCCCAGGGTCCTGGGATCGGGCCCCTGCATCAGGCTCTCTGCTCGGTGGGGAGCCTGCTTCCTCCCCTCTCTCTCTGCCTGCCTTTTTGCCTACTTGTGATCTCTGTCTGTGAAATAAATAAATAAAATCTTTAAAAAAGAGCATGAATGTTTAAAGTGTATTTATATGTATTATAAAATTGCATGCTCAGTATGTCTCATTTTTTAACAATGTACAAAATGTTCATTCATTTATTTTCATGCCTAATAATAAAAGTACACATTTCACTACATCTCATAAACCTTGAGAATTACTCATTAAATTATTGTATCTAGTGATAATGGTAGACTGAGCTGAT
Organism: Mellivora capensis; assembly: GCA_004024625.1. Lineage (NCBI taxonomy): Eukaryota > Metazoa > Chordata > Mammalia > Carnivora > Mustelidae > Mellivora > Mellivora capensis. The sequence continues at coordinate 13,985 of PISX010018789.1, read as the reverse complement.
ATGTGTACATCCCTCCTCACCTAAAACCCTTAAACTTGAAGAAAATTTATTTAAAAAAATAACCTATAGCAGTCTGGTATAAAGGAAAGAAAGCTATTAGCAGACAAGATATTTGTAGAAATTAGTGAAAATAAGAAAGCAGATGGATTTGGGATCTTAGGAAAAGAAGAAAAGAGAAAAACATAGACCAAAATAAATGGCAAAACTGTTGCAGGAGAAACAATTCCAGGGATATTTCAAGTTTAAAGTCAACACAAACAAAGGCAGTGTTTTCTGTGGTTGAATTATCAACTTAAAAGATTGCTTATGTGTTTGTACTCCCATCCCTTGGAGTTCTCCCTAAATAAATTAATGTGTCTGGAGAGAGTGCCGAGAGTGAATGTTTTGGTTTGAGAAAGAAGTAAAAATTAGAGGACATCTTGACATCAGGGAAACACTTTAAATTGGTCTGCACGCCCACCCTGAGTAACGGCCTTTTTGTTTTAGGCCATAGATGTTTGTCTATAGCTTACCTGTCTGCTTTTTCCATGTTTTTGTATAAGCATGTTCAACTTCATCCCTTCATCCCTTCATTTAGAGGGAGGCCTGTTGGACAGCTAGAATATTGTATGTGTAGAAGACAAGTTACCCATGCCAGTCATCATGGTCCTTTATTCATTAAGTATGCACCACCAACCAAAAACCAGCAGATATTTGAGGAAAACTAATAGCATCTTCCTATTACCATTGAATTGCCTTGTCACCTTTATAGAAAATCATTTAACCGTATTTCTCAACTCTTTTATGTTCTGTTGATCTTTATGTCTACTCACCCACTAACACCAAACTAACTTTATATCTGTGACTTGAAATCATATAGGATAAATGCTTCAACTTTGTCCTTCTTTTAAAACGTTCATGGGCTAGTAATTATGCATTTACATACAAATTCCAAAAATCAGCTTGTTACTTTCTAAAAAACACCTGCTGGAATATTTTATTGGGAATGCATATAATTTATAGATCTATTTGGGAAGAACTGACATATATTGAGTCTTTTAATCTATGATCATGGTGTTATCTTTTTATTTATTGAAATCTTCTTTATTTTTTCTCAATAATGTTTTGGAGTTTTCACTGTAGAAGTTTTGACCTCCTTTGAATAGGTATATTTCCAGGTATTTTGTGATTTAGATGTTACTGCAAGTGAAGCTGATTACCATTTTTTTTATTACTGCTGGTGTAAAACAAATACAATTTTTTTGTATATTAACATTATCTTTCACTCTTCCAAATCCAACTTATTTATTTTATAATTATTTTTGCATAGTCTTTGGATTTGTGTACATACACAATCATAGGGACTTAGTATTATTTAACTGCTTTTTTCTTATTATGGTTGTGTGGGACTTATGAATTCAAGTCCCATTATATGTCAGAGCCAGATGTTTGGGGGTCTATCCCTAGGATGGCAGCTGTGGAATTTGAGGTGCTAGATGTGTGGACAAGTTCCTTCCAGGGAGATGCTGATGACTTGTTTTTGTTGTTAGAGCAAGCCAGGGGTAGAAGATTAGGGAAATGTTCACTGGCTCTTCCAGGCTCTGGGAAGTCTTCCAGCCAGGATCTAGATGCACCTTAAATAGAACTGTATCTTCAGGCAGTAGCTTATAAAGTAGGCAGTCAAATTCCTTCCAGGGAAGGTCTGAAGATGGGTGTTTTTGCTTGCTCTCCCTGTGCTGAGCCCTGGGGGTACATTCTGTTCAAGTCTTCACCCACCTGCTTAGTACCGCTTCTTTGTTTGGTATAGCCTTGTGCAACTCATAAACACAAGCGCTGTTTGTTTTCAGAACTGGATAGTTTTGGGGGGCTCATCCCACCAGTGGTAGACTTAAAAGTCGGAGTACTACAGGTATGGTCCAAACCCTTTGCACCTCAGGGAGAAGCTGAGATTTGGGGGTTCTCTCTAGATTCTGTGGTGCTATACTAAGGGTGAGTTGGTTTTTGTTGTTGTTGTTTTTAAGAATTTATTCATTTATTTGAGAGAGAGAGAGAGAGAGCACAAGCAAGAGAACAGCAGAGGGAGAGGGAGAAGCAGACTCTGCACTGAGCAGGGAGTCTGACATGGGACTTGATCCCAGGACCTTGAGATTGTGACCAGAGCTGAAGGCAGCTCTGTAACCAACTGAGCCATCCAGGTGCCCCTCGGGTTAGGTTTTTGAGGAGAGTGTTTCTCAGCCTTTCATACCAGTTTTGACGTGGGCATTTTCTGAGTCATCTGATGTATAGGAGTCACTCAGCTAGTTTCTGGATTTCTCTCAGAAGGAATTGCTCTGTGTATAATAGTATATTCAGAGCATCTATATGAGGAAGGAAATTCAGGAGCCTTCTATGTTGCCATTCTGGTCCAGAGTAGTGCATTTCTTACAGGGCAAGTCTGCTGGAAACAAATCTTTTTTTTTTCTGAAAATGTGTTTATTTTGTATCCGCAATGGGAAGGTATGTCACATTTCCCCCCCTGATTTGATTTAATTGCCTGCAGCGTCCCTAATACCTTCAGGGCAAAGCCGCAAAGACAGGGAGGAAGGAGATTCTGGTTATTTCTCCAACTTGACTACCTTCCATTGTATACCTGCTTTTGTTTATTCTTTAGAATTCTTTAGTAGTTCCTTTTGTATTTTGCCCAGAGTTTACAATTGTTAGTATGAACCAGAGCGTTGGTCTGGACTAATAACTGTTGTATGCTTGCTACTTTTTACTATTTTTTGAATGAAATTTATCATAAAAGTTGATTAATTTTATACTATGCAAAAGAGTGAAATAGTTATATATTGAAATATAAGTATCTCTAAGTTATATTGAGCAACATGAACAAGTATAATTTGTTTCAAAACAAAAACAAATATAGAGAATGTTTGAATATGTTTGAATATTTGAATATGTTATAAATTTTTAAATTTTAGAACAATTTTAATTCCATTAAGACAAATATCTTCTCATTGTTCTCCTATTTCTAATTTTTTTCTTGAATATGCTAGCATATTGTTTTCTTCTAAATGAAATTTGAAAGTACACTATTATATGACCATTGTTCTATTCTTTATATAATATTTTTTAAAATATCATTGGTTATTGTCACTTTCTGGTTTAAGACTCTGATAATGTCCTTTAAAGTTCAGGATAGTGATAATAATGGGTAATATTTTTAGAACTATTATTTTAAAGATTTTATTTATTTATTTGACATACAGAGAGACACAATGAGAGAGAGAGAACACAAGCAGGGGAGTGGGAGAGGGAGAAGCAGTCTTCCCGTTGAGCAGGGATCTCAATGTGGGGCTCGACCCCAGAACCCTGGGATCATGACCTGACCGAACGCAGTTTCTTAACCAACTGAGCCACCCAGGCTCTACTTTAGAACTATTTTTAAGTGGTAAACTACATGTTAGCATTTTATTCCATCTATTCCTCTAAGCCTAAGTCACAGAAATGTTAAATACATATTTAGAGAAAATGACAGTATCTGAACTTTTAGCTACTATATAATAGTCTTCTCATTGCACATAGGAGAAATATAGCCTCAGTCAGTGCAGTGCTTAGACAAGCAACCACAAGTTCTTTTTCATAAAATTAAATATATATTTGGAGATTATTATTTGTTTTCCTCATTCAATAGTTTGGGAGCTAGCTTGTGTGAGAGGAATATGATGACACTGGACAACTGGAAAGTGGTTAGAGAGATACATGAAGGAGGGCATTGGGAGAAATACAACTTGCCTGATAAATTTTTAAAACCAGCTAATTATTATTATTATTATTTCATTATTTTACTGGGAATGGCTCTGTACTATGAATATAAAAGCAGGACATTTTCTTTCTTTTCTTCCTAACTGCCCTCAAGTTCTAGCATCTGGGACTCACAAGTATATAACTATTATTATAACTACTATTTTATGTATTATAACTACTTAATATAATATTAAGTATTATAACTACTATTTTATGGGTAACTGCCTTTTTCAATCTGCTTTTTACCCTAAGCAATATTTCTAATAGGATTTTCACATTCTAAGATTTTACTTAAAACAAATTGGGAAACTATATATTTGAGAGTTGAGGAGAGTCTCCACAGAACTGGTATCCAGCTGACTTCTGGCATTTTTCTTTCTAGTGTATATAATTTTTTGAAGCTCTCTTTTCTTCATGAGCCCAATGTAAATTATTCTACATGCTAAATGTTTTGGTTTAATGGTATGACTCAGTTCTTCATAAAGTCTATAAAACTCTATGTACTTCCTCAGATGTATAAAAGAGGGAAAGCAGTTATTTTACTAACAACTATTTAGTATACTAACAACTATTAAGAGTATATATATATGACTTTAAAATGTATTTGAAACTCAAATCATTAAATTATATGGAAAATAATCTATGTGATGCTTTCTATTAAACAGAAGATGTTATAACTTATAAAGGCATTTAAAAGAATTCAGTTTCACTGTTTAGGTAACAGAGCATGAATAAGTTTCAATCTCCAAAGTCCTACAGTGTTACTGTTCTTTGACCTTTGGTTAATTAAATGATATTATTGTTAGCATTCAGCAATAATAACCCAATGCCAATCATGAACTTCATGATAAGCATTCATAGAATCTACAACTCTGACTAAAACATATGTGGCCTCATACTGAAGAGGATAGTTAATGCCAAAGAAAAATGACAGATGTCCCTCAAAACTTGTGTTCAAATAATGGTAGATTCAGAGCTATCTCAGCATTTCCCAGAGCCTGATATTTCATCATGGCTCTGTCAACACAGCTTGATCAATGTCTTCAAAGGGAAGGTAGAGGCACACAGATGATTAACTTCAAGCATTTGTCATTGAGACCAAGTTTGGAACAGTCCTCGGCAGTGTGATGGATGTCACAGAGAAACCTCTTTGTATCTGCCAGTCAAATGTAGTAACCGTGAAAGTATTTAATGATATAGGAGAATCTTCATTTCTCACCTTCTACTTCCTTGAGTTTTTCTGGGCAGTGTTAATACTCTGCAGTGCCAAAATGATATAGCCAGAAAAGGGAAGTTAGGGACACAGAAGGAGAAAAGAAGGACCTCTATGTTTGAATTTTCCAGAGACTATTTTCTCTTCCTTTTTTATTTTACAAAATAAAATACCCACATGTATATGATTGGTTAACACACATAGTGGGAAAACTAAGGATTTGGATTCAGGACACATGGGTTTTGGGCCCCATTCTGCCACTCATTAGATGTGTAAACTTCAGCAAGTTATCTACATGTTCTACATTTCATCATTCTCATCAATAAAATAGAAATAATAAAGCTTCATAGGACTTCATGAGAATTAGTGTACATGCAAGTATCTGGAGCATAGTAGGAAAGACAGGCCTTATAGAGATTTAAAAGAAAAAACATGTAAATGTATATTTGCGTATGTACACACTCACATGAAAGGAAGGATGGGATTCTTGTCACTTTTTCTAATGTAAGTCAAGCCAAAAAGAGGCTATCCTCAGCACTGTTTTTATTAGCAAAATTCAAATAGTCAACCATAATAATTTTACATATATATACACACACACACACACATATATATATATATATATATATAATATGTATTATATTTGCATACACACATACATAGATGTATATTTTTGGTAGTGTTTCTTCACTGTTACACAAATGCTGCATTAATTAGTACTCTAGCCAAAAGAGTATCAAAACTAATGGTCTTTGTTTTATTTAAGAAAACACACTGCTTAAAAAAAAAAGTGCTGTACTGCCTAGACTTTGCCATCCTTATGGGAAATTAGTTGACTTTTTAAAATAGTACAATATAACAATGACATCTATAAACCACAACTCCTTTAATAAATAATTTCAGTTCCATTAGTGACTAAAAATATTACTTGATATGTACTTGGCAAGTGACTAGTTTATTTTTTGATAATTTAATGGATCTTTGAGCATAATTTTATTTCTAAGATTCTAATTTGCTTCTAAATGAGTAAATACTTTTCTATACGACTGCCCCAGATGGAGAGGATGATTCCTTTAGCAAAGAAGCTGGACTATGTAAGAGTCATTTAATTCAGGAGCATTGGGTTTCCTATCTCATCCCTAGGAAGTTGTGTGCTACTAGAAGACTGGAAGCACAGTCTTTGCCTGTGGTATAGAAAATTAATCCTTTAACCCTGGAATTAGCTGACTACAATGTTTAGTGCATCATGGGTAAAAAAGAAAGGGAAAAGGGGAATGAAAATATAGGAAAAAAAACAACAACAACAGGAATGTGCCTGTAGCCATACACCCATGCACACACTGTGAAAGGCAGGAAGAAGGTAAACACAAAGATACAAATAGTGGGTTATAAGAACAAGCATTGATGTTTGAAATATACTGTTAGAATATTAAGCTTTCTTAACATATGACCTGCTCTTCTCAGAGCTCTTATTTTCTTTTGAGAAATGCATTGTATTTAAAAGAAAATTATGCTTTGGAGATCTTCAAGCACAATAACTCATCTGACCTCACTTTTCAGATGGGACTTGGGCACTGGGCATCCTGAGGAAGTATAAATTGGATGTATAAATAGTGTATCACTTCCTTGCAGGCTGCAGTGCAGGGAATTGTGGAAGTGATATGTAGGGTGCCTCTCCTGAAGAAAGAACTGTGGCCATGCAGAGTCTCCATCAGACACTTCTTGTGATTTGGCCATGCAGATGAGATGATTCCAGATGTGAAGGTACTGGACAGAAAGGGGAGAGACCTTATGAAAGTAGAAATGAGGCTGTGGAGTGTAAGCCTGAAGGAATGTCCTGTACCTAAGGAACGTAGCCTAAGGGGCTTTTCTGTTTGGGACAGTGGGTCATAAGGTGACACATTTGGAAAGTGCTTGCACAAACCTGAAAGTTGCACAAAACTGAAAGTTGTCCTGTCATTCTCCTTGTTTCTGTGATGGCCCATCCTTCCTGGAAACAGAGTAGGGAGAAATTGGCTTTTCCTTTCAGGCATATTGTGCAGGATTGATAATTTCATTTAGCTCTTTTCCCCCCATGGCTTGTAGGCTGCACCTATGCCAGGGTTTTATCCTGGGACACACATTCGCTCTAGAGCTGAGTGAATGACAAAGATCAGTGTTGTTAGATCCATTCATGGATAAGAGAATTCCTTGCATTTTAAATATTCATATTTTATAGCTCAAACTCCCCTTTGTTGATTAATTCTTGAAGTCAATTATCTTAAATAGTTTAATGCATCTTAGGGCTTAGTGTAAAACTACAATATGTTTTCTAAAAATTTCATCTTTCTTAATTTCATACAAATACTTAGATTTCTGATTTTTGGCAAAGTTAGCTTGAATATTTTGTAAAATGTGGAGTTAGGAAAGCTTCACATCTGAAATTAGTGGTTTGAAGAGTCAGACCTTTCAGCTCTTGACTCAATTTCACATAAAGTTTCTAAGAGACAGTGTTGGGGCATCACCCACCTGCTGCACTCAGTGACACTTGTGTACTTTATCACTTCCCCCAAATAGTTTGAATATATCAAGACCTATAACTAAAATGCTTTGCAATTTTTATTATATTTTTTATTATAAATATTTTAATTTTTAATATATTTTTATTATAAAGATTAGGTTAAATTCTTCCACACCATATATATTTATATAGAGAAGGTCTTTGTTTAATAAACTACTCAAGCCTATAATTCTTTCTTTCCTGCTTTAACACCATTTCCACTCTAAAAACAATTATACAATGAATCATGGAACACTACATCAAAACCTCATGATGTACTGTATAATGACTAACATAACATAATAAAAAATAAAAGCAATTAGAAATCTTTGAATGTATTGTAGTATATAAATATATATCTATATATAAAGTTATCTTTTTACTTAATGTGTGTATGTTTATGTGTATAGAAGATAGTAAAATAGGGCTTTTCTTTTCCTGTGAGCTGAAGCCCTATTGCAAAATACTGATAATCAAGCACAGACTTTGTATTGACAACTCTCAGTTGCCCCAGCAGATTTGCACTGGCAGAAAGACAAACACACCTGCTGGGTCAATCAAATAAGATTTCCTTTTCCAAATAATATAGAGAGAAGTTAGTGCTGTCAGCAATAATCCTTAGGACATTTATGGAGGTGTTAGCTTCCAGATGATGGCAGTTTAGACATCTGTGGATGTCAATGTCTGGGTCAGCAAGAACCCATCAGAATCTCAGGAAATATAACTGCCAAATGCACTCCTCAAGTTAGCATTATACAAATACATATGAGGCTGGGGCATGTCTACAGATGATACCTAAAATAGTCTGGATGTGCGTTGAGAGGACCACCTCTTCTGAGCTAGGTGTATTTATCTCAACCTCAGGGTTATACAAGGTGACTGCTGAGTAACAGAGAGAGCAGAACACACACATGAACACATCTCTCATTTACCACGCTTGGCCTCCCCATTCTGAGTAATCCTGGTCCAGATAAGTTCCTAAACTTGAAGCTACACAATAGGATGCAGGTTGATTATCCAGAGCTCTCTGGGAGCTCTGTTAACAGAGTCTTATTCTTCAAACACTAATGAGGCTGTCCTGAGTTCTACTCCTTCTCTAACTTGATGGCTTAGTCTTAAATTTCACTAGTTATTTTCTTCAGGTGTCTGGACATTTTTTTCTGGGAAAAATTCAGAGTCCTGTGCCTCAGTAGGACTGAACACTAACACCTTCCTTTTGGCTCCCTATCACTTTACTAACTAAGGAAATTTATCCAGCTAAGACAGGCCAGTGTGGCTGTCAGAGCGAGCAGGCTGAGGCTGTCCTCTCAGTCCTCTCAGAATTAGAGAGAAATGAAGACAGGCAGTGCAGATTATTTTTAAAATAAACTAGATGACAACTATCTCAGTAGTGATAAAATTCTTACCTATATTCATCATTTGGTTGTTGTTGTCAGTTAAGGCATTGATTATTTAAAATAAATACTGAATGTAGAAGTGCCTTCCTATGTTAGATGGATCTTAGTACTTTTGGATAAATTTGAGACCTAAACTTCTAACAAAAATTCCTAATGGTATAGAATTAAAACCAAGAAAGTGGTCTGACTGATATAATCTAGATATTTTTTATAATTTTAGCTGAAACTGTGATCTGTGTTTTTTAGTACAGCATCTCAGTGGGACAATAATAGCACTTATTTCCAGGCTGTTTTCAGGCATGAGTGTTGGCTTGCATTCTCAACATTACTCCTATCTCTATGCATTCTCACAGTTTGCTGATGTGGTCCTTGGACTCATCTCCCTTCCAAAGTAATTTCCTTCTACTTTTCAACCTCTGACTATCTCACATGGGTTGATTGTTCATTATCCATTAACAGGTAGCTTGGTGAATTATTTGTACTCTTCTACTGAAGTGAATCAAGCTACAAGGCATATAGAGAAAGGGAAGGGAAAAAATAATGAGACAAGTTGGCATGCACAGCTCTTCCTTTATATGAATTTGATTTTAGACACTCAACATAAACACTTAATGGGTCAAAGTCTGTTAAAGTTTGAGATTTCCAGCTCTTTCAATATCTTCTGATTTTTTTTTGTGTACAAAAAGAACAACTGAAGGGAAGTTATTGACATGATTTTTTTCTCTTCTCTTTAGCAATGACAATTTTGCAGAGCTGGCCAAAGGCAAGATGAAAAAGGGAGGAAACTTCCTTTATTAGGTTTCTGGGCTTTTCCAGTGCATACTATGTGATTTTGAACAATTGCATAAATTCTCAGAGTCCCAGGTTTTCTCATCTATAAAGAAAATGTGATATTGCCTGCTCCTCAAGACTATAATTTACTGGATAGTTTGTGACCTTCTCCTCTGTGCTATATTCTGGGGATGGAGCAATGAATAAAAGATGAAAGTCCTGGCTTCCAGATGCTTATATTCCAGTGAGAGGAGAAAAGATCTAAATAAAGAAATAAAATGTATAGTTCATCAGATGGCAATAAGGCCTTGAGAGAAAAATTATTTGAGAAGGAGGAAGTGAGGTGGGCACCATTGTGCAGTGTCAAATACTCATATCAGAGATGCCTTCTCTGATAATGCAATCAAGAGATATTTGAGCAGACACTGAGGACATAAGGAAGCAAGCCATGAAAGAAGTCCTTAGAAGAGCCTTCTTCCTACATCCCTTGGTGTATGGTGTTGGATCCCACAGATCACACAAAGGCATTTTTGTCCACAAGTAAATACCAAATTGTTGTTTTTGTTGAGTGGGATTTAAGTTTGGGGTATCTGTTTTGGCTATCTTGCTGTCTCTCCTGTGCACCTATTTTCTAAAATTCACTCCTTTTGTAGTGTCATGGAGACTGAGAAATCCTACAATCCTGTGTCTATAAGCTGAAGACCCAGGAAAGCCAGTGGTATAGTTCATTTCAAGTCTGAAGTTCTGAGAACCAGGGGAGCCAATGGTATATATCTTGGTCTACAGGCAAGAGAAGTGGAGATGAGTTGTCCCTGTTCAACAAGTGAAGCAGGGGAAAAAAGGCTTATCCATTTGAGTGTCAGAGAAGGTAGAGTATGAATATGGATACAAGTGTGGATAAGTGATTGGATTTGATGATGGAAATGTGAAGTAATAGTTTTTTCATTTTTATTTTTAAATTTATATACACTAAAATGCACTCCTGTGGTGTACAATTCTAAGACTTTAACGAATGAATAAGTCTTCGGCCCCCACAGGATTCTCATTTTAGTGTGTTGAAATACACATGCAGGAAAATGAGTGATTAAAGTAAAAGAAAATGTAAGCAGAATTCCAACCAACCCTAAAGACCCACTTGGGGATAAATTTAATTGAGAGCAGTCAGCGAAGTATCTATTCTCCTGATTTATTCAGCTATTCCTATGCCAGTACAGACTACAGACTGGTTAGAGATTGACTTAACTGGGTTAGGAATTTCACCAAAAGGATATGACGGAGAGAGACTGTGGCAAGGGGATTGAGAGGGCAAGTGGGAGACTAATTATGATGATGATCTTGGAATCTCAGCCAGATAAGGAGGAGTGGAAAACACGAGACAAGTAAAAGCAGTGGAAAAGAAGATAAAATTAATGGGTTAGAAGTAATGGTAGATCAAAGGATTGTTGAGGAGGGAGCAAGGAATGGGATGGAAAGACAGAAGTGGTCAGTGAATAAGATCCTATAAATTGAGATTATGGATGGTGAGGGGTCCAGTGACTGTTGATGACAAGAGATGATGTGTTATTTGCTGAGGTAGTATAAGAGGTAAGATACTAAGCCAGGTACTATAGTCTTCTAGGAATGAAGTGAGATTGGATGGCCTGGAAATTTGTAGATGACGGCATCCAAGTGGGGTATATTAGTTTCAGATTGCTTCTGTAAAGAATTACCACTTACAGTTCTGGAAGTCAGAATTCCAAAATCACTTTCATTACCCTAATGTTAAGGTGTCAACAAGGCTGGTTCTTTTTGGAGGCTTTGAGCAAAAAGATATGTTTCCTGGTCTTTTTAAGCTTATGGTGGCTTCCTTCATTACTTGGCTTGTGTCCCCTTCCATCTTTAAAGCACATCACTTAATTCTCTGCTTTTATTGTCCTACTACCTTTTCCTCATCTTTTGTCAAATCTCTCTCTGCTTTCCTCTTATAAAGACACTTATATTTAGGGTGTTATTGACCTGGATAATCCAGGATTCTCTTCCCATATCAAGATCCTTGACTTAATCACATCTTTGCCATGTAAAGTAACATTCATAGGTTCTAGGAATTAAGACTGGGATATTTTTGGAGCCAGTATTTAGCCCACTACATGGTAGTATAGACTGATCAAATGAGCTTCACAGGAGACTGGAGGTTTAGTAGGAAAGAAACTTAATGGTCTGTAAGCAGCAAGGAGGACACCCATTTTTATTTCATTTAGGGCAAGGAGAGAAAACAGGCTCCACTAAGAGGGATTGAGGAGAAGCAGTAGTATAAGGGAATAGTCAAATTTCTGCTGGATCAAAAAGATGGAGGGAACTTTCAGCAAGTTAGATTAAAGATGGAAGAGATTTTGCCGATAATCTACCTTGAGCTCTGGTCATAAGGGAAGTATTTGAGAAGAGAGAATGTATGAGATTTGTAGATATATTCAACTTTCTGAGGTTATAAAATGTTGTTGAAAAATCCAAACCCAATCTGACATATTTGTCCCTTACTGATCATTTAGATTTTGTCTGAAATTTTTTTTCCTCCATTTCTTTAAAGTACAATAGTAACTTTACTAGATATGAGTTGGTGTTGCCTACTATGGGTTATACTTCACAAGGGTTTGATGTCCTTTTCAATATGGTATTTTTTGTAGGAGAAAGAATTCTTTACATTGCACTTTAAATTTTTAATTTGTAAATTGTTATAAAATGTTTTTCTTCTTTAGCTATTTCAATTATATCTAAGCTTTCTTTGTATATCTTCTATATCTTTCATTTGAAAAACCTTTGTATCTTTATTTCTATTTCATTATAGTCACCTTTTCCTCTTCTTTCCTCTATTTTTCTTACTTTGTTTTATATTGCTATATTCTTGTATTTCTTCAAATTTAGTCTTTATTTCTATTTTTTTTTCATTTTCTTTTTATTTATTCATGTTAGCCTTTTAAAAAATGTATACCCTCCTTGGGGTGCCTGGGTGGCTCAGTCAGCTAAGTGTCTTCCTTCAGCTCAGGTCTTGATCTCAATGTCCTGGGATTGAGCCCTGCTTGCTTCTCCCTTTCCCTCTGCAGCGCCCCCTGTCTGGGTTCTCTCTCTCTTAAATAAATAAATAATTTTAAAAAACAGGTTAAAAAAATTGCTACACTCTTTTCACTCTCTCCATATTGACTCTGGAAGCCTGTCTTTGCTCTTTTTTTTTTTTGGATCTTGAAGGATGTCTTTGTTTCCAATGTTATGAAATTTCGTCATGGCAAGCCTCTGAATGAATCTATTTTTTTAAAGATTTTATTTATTTGACAGAGAAAGAGATCACAAGTAGGAAGAGAGGCAGGCAGAGAGAGAGGGGGAAGCAGGTTCCCCACCGAGTGGAGAGCCCGATGTGGGGCTTTGATTCCAGGACCCTGGGATCACACCCTGAGCGAAAGGCAGAGGCTTTAACCAACTGAGCCACCCAGGTGCCCCTGAATGAATCTATTTTTATACTTCATTGGGTACTTTCTGGACTCTTTCAAACTGGGCACTCATGTCTTTCTGTACATTGAAAATCTCTTGAGTAATTTAATTGATCTTTCCCCCTCTATTTTCCTCAGTTATTTCTTTCTGGAATGTCTATTATTTGGATATTGAGTTTAGTGAAAGCTTTTCTTTTTTAATTTTAATTTTTTAAAATTTCTTTTCAGTGTACCAGAATTCATTGTTGATGCACCACAGCCAGTGCTCCATGCAATACATGCCCTCCATAATAACCATCACCAGGCTCCCCCAACCTCCGACCCCCCACCCCTTCAAAACCCTCAGGTTGTTTTTCAGAGTCTATAGTCTCTCATAGTTCATCCCCCCCTCCAATTTCCCCCAACTCCCTTCTCCTCTCCATCTCCCCATGTTCTCCGTGTTATTTCTTATGCTCCACAAGTAAGTGAACCATATGATAATTGATTCTCTCTGCTTGACTTATTTCACTCAGCATAATCTCTTCCAGTCCCGTCCATGTTGCTACAAAAGTTGGGTATTCATCCTTTCTGATGGAGGCATAATACTCCATAGTGTATATGGACCACATCTTCCTTATCCATTCAACTGTTGAAGGGCATCTTTGTTCTTTCCACAGTTTGGCGACCGTGGCCATTGCTGCTATAAACATTGGGGTACAGATGGCCCTTCTTTTCACTACATCTGTATCTTTGGGGTAAATACCCAGTAGCGCAATTGCAGGGTCATAGGGAAGCTCTATTTTTAATTTCTTAAGGAATCTCCACACTGTTCTCCAAAGTGGCTGCACCAACTTGCATTCCCA
>PISX010018788.1:0-39677 GCA_004024625.1 Mellivora capensis | reverse complement strand
TCCTGGGATCGAGCCCCATATCGGGCTCTCTGCTCAGCAGGGAGCCTGCTTCCTCCTCTCTCTCTGCCTGCTTCTCTGCCTACTTGTGATCTCTGTCTGTCAAATAAATAAATACAATCTTTAAAAAAAAATGAACTGGGGGTAGCCAGATGAAGTGAGGTATGCCCTCCAGGCAAAAGACAGAGTGACCAAGCATGAAACAGTGAGAAGTGAGTAACTCTCCGCCCATGAGCAAGAACTTCAAAGATTGACCTCGTTAATTGAGAAGCCTCATCCATTTACTGCCAAGTGATTTTTAGGAGGTTATTTTTCTGAGCCATAGTTTACTCTTCCATCAAATGGGAACAGTAACATCTCAGAATTGTTATGTGAAATAAATGAAATAATTTATGTGAAGTCCTTAGTATGGTGCTTGGTACAAATTAAGCATTTGACAAAAGGCAGCTGCTATTAGCAAACTTAGGTAAATATGTGTTTGTCTATTTGTTTGTTTTTAAAGTCATCTTTTTATTTGAGAGAAAGAGAGAGCCTGAACTCAGGAGTGGGGGCTGGAGAGAAGAGAGAGAATGGTCAAGCATTCTCTCCGCAATCACTGAATGCAGAGCCCAATGTAGGGCCCAGTCCCAGGGTCCATGAGATCATGATCTGAGCCAAACCAAGAGTCAGTTGTTCAACTGACTGAGCCACCCAGACGCCCCTACATATGTGTTTGAAATGCAGAACTAATACTGTCATGTTCATACAGGATTTCCAAAATGGAATGTTATATTCTCTTAGGAGTAGTTAAATAAAATAAATATTTTTATTTTATAAAAATAAAAAGTAAAATAAAAGTTAAATAAAAGTAGTTAAAAGGACAATAAATACATCTACCTGTATTTGAAGTTCTATTTCTCAACCTCATTGGCGAGACACACTATGCAAAACTTTCTGAAAATTACACAGTAAAATCAATACAAAGACAACTTTTATAGCATTAGGTTGGGGAAAGATCTTTTTTTTGGTCCTCCTTCTCAATTTCCATTATGAGTGCTAAGGAAATATTAGGGTTCTCCCAAATATGAGGGGGGGAAAGGCTATTTTTGCAATTTGGTCTTCCTGAAGTCTTACCTGATTGAAGTTTTTTTGATTATTTATCAAAGATCATCATAAAGGTAAACATTGAGGAAGCATCCATATAAATATATAGAATATATTTTGTCCACAAAATATATAGAAGAGAGGTAAATGATGTAATTCTATCATTTTTTTAAATACAAGTCATTTCAGATGGAATACTTTAATCTATTAATTTGTTGGAATTATTTAATCATTATTTAATCATGGAATAATTTAATCATTACTAAATGATTCTGCTCCCATTTTATGAAGTTCTTGGGAGTCAAATTGCACTTTTTGTTGTTTTGATGATTCACATTGTGGTTTATTTTCTTGCATGTTTTTAATTTTGGAATTTGAGTCTATGCTTATCAAGGCTTTAGGACAGAAAGTTTCATATGCTTCTGCCGGTGTCCATTGGACTCTAGCCACAGGCCTACCAGAGCTGCCTTGTACTCAGAGAACACCTTGCCCATGGGATTCTGCACTCAGCACTCAGAATTGTTGATGAGGATATACAGAAATTGGAAAGTTTGTGCGCCGTTTGTGGGAATGTAAGATGGTGAAGGGACTGTGAAAGTGTACTGGTTCTTCAAAAAATTAAAAATTGAATTTTACCATATGATCTAGCAATTCCATTTCTGCATATATACCTGTCTAAGATCATTCTGGCAGCTTTAACAAAATGTCACAGGCTGGGTGGTTTATAAACAACAGAAATTTATTTCTCACAATTCTGGAAGATGGAAGCCCCAAATTGGGGTGCCAGCATGGTCTGGTTCTGGTGAAAGCTCTATTCTGGGTAGCTGACTGCCTACTTCTTGCTATTATTGTCTCATGGCAGAGGGGCAAGCCAGCTCTCTTTTGGAACAGCATGAATCCATTCATGAGAGCTCTGCCCTGATGACCCAAGGCCCGGCTTCCTGAGACCATCACATTGGGCATTAGGATTTTGACATACAAATTTGGGGGAGGGGGTAAAAACACTCAGACCATAGCAATTACCCCCCAGAATTGAAAGAACTTTTCTGAATTTGTACACCCATGTTCATGAGGCATTATTCACAATAGCTAAAATATGGAAGCCACCTAAGTATCCATTGGCAGGAAGGTGACCAAAGCATAGTAGATACATACAATGGAATGTTATTCAGCCTTAAAAGGAAAGGACATCCTGATGCATGATACAAAGCGGATGAACTCTGAAGGCATTATGCTCAGTGAAATTAGTCAGTAACAAAGGGACAAATCCTGCACAATTGCCCATCGGGGGAGGTACCCAGAGTAGTCAAATTCAGAGGGACAGAAGGTAGAAGAGGGGTTGCTGGGGGAGGGGAATGGGGGAGAATGAGGAGTGATGGTTTCATGGGTATAGGATTTTAGTTCAGGAAGATGAAGAAAGTTCTGGAGATGGATGATGGTGATGTTATACAAAGATGTGAATACACCTAATACCACTAAAATATACACTTGGAAATGGTTAAGATGGTAAATTTCATATGTATTTTATCACAAGAAAAAATTTTAAAATAACGAATTAAAAGAACCCAAAATTATATTTGTAGACTCCAACACTCCTTTCTCATTAATTGATCAAATAAGTAGACAAAGAAAAAAAAAGTTCACATATTGAAGACCTGGAAAACACTCCAAGCAACTTAATCTAATCTGTTTTTCTCTAACATTCCCCCCAACAGCACTAGGATATGAATTATTTTCAAATATACGCAAAAAAATTCACCAAGGTAGATGATTTCCTGAACCACAAACATAAAGCCAACCTCATCGAATTTAAAATGATTGGGAATACACAAAGTATATTCTCCAATTACGATGGAGTCAAACTAAAAATCAAAAGCAGAAAAACGCCCGTGTATTTAAAGCTTCAAGAACGGACTTCTATATAACCCAGGGGTGAAAGAGGAAATCACAGAGAACATTGGTAAATATTCTGAATTACATGAACAGAAAAACACAAGTCAGAATCGCTGGATTTATCTAACAAGGTGCTTAAAGGAAAATGTACATTATCAAATGTTCATATTAGGACAGAAGTAAAATATGAAAAGTTCTAAACTTTCATCTTAAGAAACCAGGAGAAAAGAAGAGAAAAAACAAGCCCAAAGCCAGAAGAAGGAAGAAAATAGGGGGCACCTGGGTAGTGTAGTCACTTAAGCATCCACTTTGGTTTGGCTCAGGTTGTGATCTCAGGATCGTGGGATCGAGCCCCACCCCTGGCTCTGTTCTCAATTAGGAGTCTGCTTGATATTCTCTCTCTCCCTCTCCCTCAGCCCGTCCCACTTGTGCTCTCTCTCTGAAATAAATAAATCTTTTTTTTTACTCTTCCATAGGCAAAACTTTTATTATCTTTTTATTAACATATAATGTATCATTTGCTTCAGGGGTACAGGTCTGTGACTCACCAGTCTTACATAATTCACAGCACTCCCCATAGCACATTCCCTCCGGGACATCCATCTTCCAACCCCCCATTCCTCCCACCCCAATCCCCTCCAGCAACTCCCAGTTTATTTCCTGAGATTAAGAGTCTCTTATGGTTTGTCTCCTTCTCTGGCTTCATCTTGTATCATTTTTCTCTCCCTTCCCCCATGATCCTCTGTCTTGTTTCTCAAATTCCTCAAATTAGTGAGATCATATGATAATTGTCCCTCTCTGGTTGGCTTTACCAAGCATAATACCCTCTAGTTCCATCCACATTGTTGCAAATGGCAAGATTTCAGAGGGTTTTTTTAATGGCTGCATAATATTCATATATATATATGTATATATATATGTGTGTGTGTGTGTGTGTATACATATATATACACACCATATATTCTTTATAATAAATAAATAAATCTTTTTTTAAAGAAGGAAGAAAATAATAAATATAAGAGCAGAAATTTAAAACAAGAGAAAACAGAAAAATAAGAAAATCAATGAAACCTAAAGTTTATTTGAGAAGATTGATTGATAAGCCCTTAGCCAGAGTAATCAAGAGGAGAAGAAAGAGTGCAAATTATTAATATCAGGAACAAAAAGGAAAATGTCACTGTAGAGCCCACAGACATTCAAAGGATAATAAGAGAATACTTATAACATCTTTATGTCAATAAAACTGATAAAGATGAAATAGACAAGTTTTTTGAAACACTTTAACTATCAAGGATCAAGAAAAAATAACCTGACTAGCCCCACATCAATTAAGGGAATTGAATCAATGTTAAAAACACAGAAAACTCCAGCTCCACTAGTGAATTCTTCCAAATATGTACTAAAGAAGTATGACTAAGGCTGTATAAACTCTTCCAGAATACAGAACATGAAGAAACATGTCCCAACACTGGCCCTTACTTTATGAGGCCAGCATTCCCCTGATATATAAACCAAGATAAGGTAAATTACACTTAAAAAAGTTAATTTTTTAAAAAAATTATTTGTCAGAGAGAGAAAGAGCACAAGCAGGGGGAGCAACAAGCAGAGGGAGAAGCAGACTCTCGCTGAGCAAAGGGCCTGATGTAGGACTCACCCCAAGACCCTGAGATCACGACCTGAGCCAAAGGCAAACACTTAACCAACTGAGCTACCCAGACATCCTGAAAGTTAATTTTAAAAGAAAAAAAAAATGTTTTGAGTAATGAAAGGATCACTAGGCTGGTTAGGTTTGGTATGACTTATCAGAAGACCTAAAGTAGCAGAAGCTTAAGCAATCTAAATGCTTATTTCTGCCTCACAAGTCTGAAAGTAAGCAATTCAGAGCTGCTGTGGTGGCTTTGTGGTACCATCAGTGACCCAAGCACCTTTCTTCCCCCTGCTCGTTGAATTTCAGCATGTGGCTTTTATGTGTCCTCATTGTCTAAAATGTCCACTCATAGCTAATACATCCACGATCTGGTCGTCAGCTGGAAGGAAAAAGAGGAATAAAAGCTTTTCTCTCCCTTTCATGAATACTTCTCAGTAGTCTGCAGAATGTAGCCACATAGCTGCATCTCATTGCAACAGAGACTGGGAAATACACAGTCTTTTATTCTAGCTACCAATGTGCCCAGCTTAAAACACAGGTTCCATAAGAAAGAGACATGGACAGCTGGGAATTGCAGTTATGAATAAGCTGACAGCTCTACATATGGAAACGCAGATGTGTTTCTTGATAATGCAGGTTTCCGTAGTCTACAGTCCTCTTGATTGTTCTCTGATCCACAAAATACTTAAGATCTACTTGTTAGAGCAATTGGACTTATCCTAATGAACATAGGGAATACTGATTTCTAATTCATAGATGAGAGGAGGTATAAAAATCCTTCACACAAAGCCTGGCACCTTGTATATAAACAAAAGTACCAGTTGTTATAACAGGGTTTAGGTGAGAAATAAATAACAAATGAATGTGCTTTATAAACTAAAGAAGTGCTATAGAATATTAGACACTCCAGAGTTCTGTCTTCTAGTTCTAGGAACTCATGAAATCTTGATGCTTCCATGAAGCCTTTTCTTTGGAAATGAAATTAAGCTTTCCCTGACTACTTGTATATTTCAAGTTGTGACCTTTCACTACACACACACACACACACACACACACACTTATCCCCCTTATACTGGGTTTGCTTGCGCCTTTATATGCTTTTAAACAACAATCCGTAATCACGACACTCATTTTATAGTGTAAGTTTACAAAAAGCAAATGTTAACTTTGTGGAATGCATCGTAACAAGTTAGGTCAGTGGCGGATACAGGTGTATTTTTATGAAAGTTCTATACATAATGACAGAGATCTGGAACCCAATATGGTGAAAATGATTTACTAAGTAAAATGAAAAACAATCACACATGGTGCTTATCTGTCCCAGAGAGCTCATACTCCAAGGTCCTTTTTTTTTTTTTCTTAAGATTTTATTTATTTGACAGAGAGAGAGAGATCACAAGTAGGCAGAGAGGCAGGCAGTGGGGTGGGGCTGGGGGGGCCAGAAGCAGGCTCCCTGCTGAGCAGAGAGCCCAATGAGGGGATCGATCCCAGGACCCTGAGATCATGAGCTGGGCCGAAAGCAGAGGCTTAACCCACTGAGCCACCCAGTCTCTCCCATACTCCAAGGTGTCTTAAATATAGTCAAAAATCTGCAAGGGAGAGAGGAATAAAGTACTTGTAATCACTCTTTCTCTCACTTGGAGGGGAAGAAAAACCAACTCTTTTAAACTTCTGGCTTCCTTGGCCAGTGTTTCTTCCTGGCCCCCGTTCTCATTTCAAAGCATTAGTAATGCCTGTAATATGCCTGTCCATTACAAGGGCTAATGAGCAGGCTGAAGTTTACATACAGCTTGAACGAATTAGTCATCTGCATTTGAATGCCTCCACTGATGACTGCACATCCATTATTGCTAGAGTACATCTGCATAACTTTTAACATTGAAAAGAATTAGGCTTCACTTATCAAATTTTAGCATTCATCTGTGGCTTTTAAAAACTGCAAAAGTCAAGGTATATTAAAAACAAAATTGACCATGATAGAAGGGCATCCCTAATAAGCTTCTCAAACCTTTTTCTTTTCTTTTCTTTTTAAGATTTTATTTATTTATTTGAGGGGGGGTGCACAGAGGGAGAGGAAGAGGGAGAAGCAGACTCTCCGCTCAGGACAGAGCCCAACATGGGGCTCCATCCCAGGACCCCAGGATAATGACCTGAGCTGAAGGCAGAGGCTTAACCGACTGAGCCACCCAGATGCCCCTCTCAAACTTTTTTCTATCTATATTTATTCTGACAGTGTTTCCTTTTTTACATAAGGGTAACATTGCCTTACATTTTATTTGAAACCTTTAAAAAGCAGAATAGAGTCTGAACAGGTACATTGCATTGCATTGTGTTACTGTTCAATACATTAATTAAATTAGCACAGGTTATAAAGAAAGAATTAATATAATGCTTTCATGGGAATTATGATTAGGTAAATGTCTTCCTATGTTAGAACTTGCCAAGTTGTATGCTATGTTTTAAGAAACATGAAGACAGATCCATTTATTCATTCATTTATGCAACTTGTATTTTCAGGCTTCATTTAAGTGCCCAACACCATGCTCAATGCTAGGAATACTAAAATGAGTAAGACACAATTGGTTGTTCTCAAGAAACTATGTAGTGGCGGAAAAAACATAAAAACAGTTTGATATAACTTATATACTGGATCACACATGAACATTTATTTCAAACTTTACTTGTCCTTTGGTGGAAACTTTACAGGCCCTTTGGCTATAAGTATTATTAAAAATTATTTTCAAGGTTGTTTTGCTATTTTGTGATCTCTTTAAAAACGTGATGAAAGGCAAAATTCCATTTCCCTGACGGTCATAATTGAAAGTGAATGCACAGATAGTTAAGTACACTATAAGAAATCACACAGATCGGGGCGCCTGGGTGGCTCTGTGGGTTAAAGCCTCTGCCTTCGGCTCCGGTCATGATCTCAGGGTCCTGGGATGGAGCCCCACATAGGGCTCTCTGCTTGGCAGGGAGCCTGCTTCCTCCTCTCTCTCTGCCTGCCTCTCTGTCTGCTTGTGATCTCTGTCAAATAAATAAATAAAATCTTAAAAAAAAAAAAAAAGAAATCACACAGATGTCTTGGGAAGACACCAAGTTTCATCCAACTGGGTTTTTTAAAAACCGTGTTAGAATCCTCCCCCCCCTCCCTTCCTTTCTACCTTCCATCCACAAGTATGTATTGATTGGTTTCTAAGTGCTTATTAACTAGCCCATAAGCCCCAACAGACCTGGTTTTTGTTGTCTGTATTCCTCCAGTGGCACGCAATGAAAGCTTGAAATAAACTTTATTGACTGACTATTTAAAGAACTCAGGGCAACTTACTAGATTTGAATGTGTTCTGATGAATGTGAGGGGCTCCTACCCACACAGCTTACAGTCTACTAGAGAACTAGACTTCATGTTACCCCTGAAATTTGAACACTCTCCCAAGAGAACCAAATAGTTTTGTTAAATGAATAGACCTAGGAGGGTGATATCCTCAGCAGATCACAAAATTAAAATAGACAATGAATCTAAAACTTTAAGTACAGTATTTTTTGTATATACACATATGCACACATATACACATGAATACATAAAAAAACACTACTGTTCCCCCCCCCCCAATTCTTAGCCAGGGTTTTGCAGAGACTTCCAGCCTTGTCTAGAAAGCAAAAGGTGACCTCTCCCTTGTCACGGGGCTGCTCACCCATATCCTAACCAAGAGCCTCCCAGCTTCCCAGTCTATTGTTTTTTCAAAGTTGTATTATCATTATTATTATTATCCAATATTTTAGTGCTTCTCTTTGACAGTCACTGAAATTTAAGTAAAAATGACCCTTTTAACGTCAAAGATTAGGAAAATCAGGGACCCAATGGATATGCCTAAATTTTTAACCTACTCTTTCAGCCTGACTAAAATTAGCTTATGATGGAGATGGGTTTCAGCTGTTGATCTTTGAGATGAACAAGTACTGCGTCCACAGTCATTTAATAGACCCTGGCAAAATGTAAAAGGCAGTTGAAGCCTCATGGACTTCATTTCTGTATGTATATTTCATCACACCAAACCGTAGACGTCGTATGGTTAGACAACAACACTGATGCCTAGACGACTGGTTCTCCTGAGTTTCGCTGCAGTAACCTTTGTCGAAAGAAGAGGCACGCTCCAGTAGAAAAATGCGTCTTATCAGGAATATCTGAACGGAGTGCTGTTTCAGTGAAATGTTCTTGCTCATGTCCACTACCCTCTTGACCAGGAATTCGGGATAGTAAAAAAGTGCTTATTTTGCCCAAAACGTGCCCAAAACGTTCTCCACTCTGCAGAAAAAGCGCGCTCCGGGGAACGCAGCGCTGTTTGGCAAGGAGTCAGACAGGAGTCAAGAAGGAAGAACTTCGGACTGGGGCTGGGCAGTGGTGCTTTGGGACCTAGGGAGGAGGCCAGCTGCAGATGCTCGGGTCCTCAGCCCCGCGTCTTTTCTGCCTCCCCGTCACTGCCACCGTCAAGTGCCTTCCCGGGCTGACGGGCTGCCCCGGCAGACGCCCGCGCCCGGGGGCCTCCGCGGATCCCAGGAGTCCAGTTTAGCAGCGGAGCCCCGGCGCTCTCCGCCGCTCCCGCCCCTCTCTCGCCCGCAGGCTGCCAGGCTGCCCGCGAGGTGGCTGGGGAGCTGGGGGAGCCGAGCCCGAGCGAGGAAGCTCCCGGGCGCAAGGCCTCGCTTTCGTGGCTTTGAAAACTTTCCAGCGCGCGTGCCACGGAGACGCGCAGCGGCTGGGCCGGAGCCCACGCGGCCCGCGCCTCCCGCGGGGAACTTTTCGGCGCTCGGCTGCCTTGTCACTCTCGCTTTCCGACGCGCCTCCCCCTGGGCTCGCGCTCCCCGAGCTCCCTCCCTCCCTCCCGGCGAGGACCTTCCCGGCGCCCGCGGCTCCCGTCCTCGTCGCCGCCGCCGCCGCCGCTCTGCGCTCGCCCTGCCCGGCCGCCCCGCCGCCGCCCCGCGTCTCGCTTTTCAAAATGGCCCGTCCCCGTCCCGCGCCCTGAGAGCGGCGAGCGCGGCGCCGAGCCCTGGGCAGCCCCCGGAGCGGGCGGCGGGCGGCGGGCGGCGGGGGGGCGGGGGAGGGGAGGAGGGGACCCGCCGCGAGGGGCTGACTGCTAGCTTCCAGCCGACTTTTCGCCAATGGTCCAAAGCGACATGTCCAAGTCGCCTCCCACAGCGGCGGCGGCGGTGGCGCAGGAGATCCCGATGGAACTGCTGGAGAACGCGGCTCCCGCGGGGGCGCTCGGAGCGGCCGCACAGGTAGCGAGAGCGCCGCGCCTTCTCCTTTCTTTGTGAGCGGCCGGGGCGCCGACCTCCCGCTCTCCCGCCGCCTCCTCCGCTAGGATCCCTCGCCTGGCAGCTCCCTCCCGCCTGGGTCTCCTCCGCCACCCCCTCTCCCTTCGCCCTTTGCCACCCGCTTCTCCTCTCCGGGCGCCGGGGACCCTGCCCCTTCTCGCCTGTGCCTGGCTCTTCCGCGGCTTCCATTTTTCTCTGCTTCCGAAAAGCGAGTGGGAAGGGGCGGGGGAGACCTCCCGGTCTTCAGAGGCTGCCCCCGGGCTGCTCGGTCAGCCCTCCTCGCCCCTTCCCGGGAGAGGCACATGGGGAGACATGAACCAGGCGAGTGGACTGGACCTGCTCAAGATCGTGAGTCCGGGTGGGCGGGAGGGGCTCGGCTCCCCGCGGCTCTGGCTCCGGCTCCGACGCCGACCCTTCCGGGGCGAGCTCGGAGCTGCGGTGGGAAGGGGGCGAGGGAGGGGGTCGAGGTGGGCAGGGGGACGTGGGGGGGGGGGCTTCGGCCCGGGTCTCCGGGCGCAGCCCTGCCCCACCCCCACCCCCCCCCGCACCTGGGTGTTCTGCCTCCTTGACAGCTCAGCGCCCCTCGCGCCGCTTGCCACCGTTTGCCTGCACCCCTCCTCGTTTCTTTCTCATAAAGCGAGTTGGGGACGCGAAAGTTTTTATTTTTCCATTTCCCCTGAAATGTTGGCCATTCCGGGGAGCTTCAGGACCACCTTCCTCTCCGATGAGGGTTAGCGGTTTCTGGAAAAATTCCGGTTTGCTGCTCAGTTGTGAAATAGGAGATGTCAGTTGTAGGCGTTGGGCAATGATAAGGTGGTGGCTTTTACGTAAGGCTCTGGCAGGTACAGTTTGGATTACAGACACCTCCTGGTCTCAGCGGTAAGGAGTCTCTCAACTTTTATCCTAGCAGGGAAACAACTGAAGACTCCTAGCTGTGGGGCCGCTTGGCGAGTGCCGAGTGCTGGGAAGAGGTTAGGGTTCTATTTCAAGCATTATTCTGGGGAAATAACTCTTTGCTTAGCGATATGGGCTTGCTGATTTCAAGCCTACGTTTCCTAGATGGTAAACGTGGTGGTGACATATTCCTATATTTACAAAAACCTTATAAATGTGGAGCTTTTGTGAACTTTCTTTAACCACTGGGAAATAACCTTGCTAACTTAAAACACATAATTCACTTTGATTTGAAATGGAGGGAAAATGTAGAAACCAAGAAGTCATGTAATGAGAAACCCATTTCTTTCATAAGGGTAGGACAGCTAGCTTTTTAGTCTGCCTTGGGCTGTTCTGCTGCTGAACCAGAGGGGGGACCTGTAACTAATCACCTACATTTCCATCTAGTTTCTGCCAGGGGACCTGAATTCTTACCAACACATGTCACATTTGTTCTAGGCTCCTGATTTTATCTAGACACTTAATCAGGTTAGATGAAAGCGAGAAATGTACTCAGAGAACTCTGTTATCCCAGGGTGAAGGTCTTGAATTTTGATAGAATAAAGGACTCTTAGACCCTTTTTTTTTTCCTTTGATCTCCCTTCAGGGATTTTCCTTTTTTTTTTTTTTTTTTTTAAGTTTATTCTTGTGATAAAAAGAGTTCTTGAATTTCTGGAGATCAAAGTTGAGGCTGACCGAAAGCATGACTGCATTTAGATAAGAAATACTAAATTCACTCAGTGATTTACGTCGTTAAATGCAAGTCAACAAGTATTTGTTGTTAACAGCAAGGTGGAAATGATTCAGATGTGAGGAGACACCACTGCTGTCTTCAGAGAACTGATATGCTAGTAGCTACCAGTGTGACACCTGTAGGACAATTGTCTGGTAGAAGACTGTAAAAGAAGTACTGAATCTTGGTTTCCAAGGAGTAAGGATCACAGAAATTCTATGTAGAGTAATCCTTAAGGGCTTCATGGAAGAGGTGACTTTTGAGAAGAGAGTCAAAGGATGGGTGAGATTTGACCAGAGATTGTCGGAGAGATGGTGAGAGCCATACAGAAAGTAAAGTCACAGAAGTTATAAGTCTTATCACATATTTCTCATATGTAGCTTGAAGAGAGTACAGAATGGTACAGAGCAGGCATGGTTAGACGTAAGACTCACAAGGCAGTTTGAGGCCACATCTTGGAAGCGTTGGAACCAGCAGCGTAAGGAATGATGGAGAACCATGGAAGGGGTTCAGCCAAGGAGCTGCATAACAGCTTATTCAGAAGATTTACCTGGGAATGTTCTGGAAGGTATTTTAGAGTTTTAGAAGTCCCGAGGTGGAGCTACCAGACAGGAGATTGGTGTAACAGTTTGGATAAGAGTTAATAAGGCCTAATCTGAAGGGACAGGAAAGAAAATGGAGATGACAGGCCCATGCATGGGACATTTCAAAAGACTCAGTGTGCAGGACTAGGGAAGTAAGTGTACAAATACACGAGAGTCAGGAAAAGGGGAGGAAAGGCTATTATAAGCAGGTTAGAGGTATAAATATTTAACTACATCACCATCCATCTTTGCTTTCTCTACCTTCCAAAAATGAAAGCAGTTTTCTTTGAATTGTGTTTCTATCACCTCAATTATGTGAGGGGAAACATGGCCATGTTTATTTTATATCTAATAAATCATGGCATCATAGGGCTGTGAGAACTTGGCAAAGGCTCTAGTCCATCTCTCTGGGCAGGACAGGACAGCAGTAAAGCCCCCAGAAAAGGCGGGGGAGGGGTCCAGCTTGGGAGCAGCCCCTTTTGCTGATACTGATACTTAGAAATGGAATTTTCACTTGCAAATGGTGTCTCTAAGCAATCTTTGCTTTTAAGAACCCTTTCTGTCTGACCTCTGGATTTTATTCCAAGTTCTGTTTGAAAAAGCAAAAGATGTAGATTCGAAGACTGCCCATTTTCCTTTTTTTACGTTAATTAATCCTGCCTAGGGATGGGGCACCCTCCTACATTCCAACCCTTTCCCTCCAGCACACTGCCATAAACAACATGACTATTATTTCTTACGTGAGAGCTGAGTTGGCAGCCCTAACTACAAATCCTGCTAAGTTCTGATTTAAGCAGATTGCATTGTTTTTTAGGGGGCCTGCTGAACAGCTTCAGCGCAGACTTGGACACGGTCTACTTCCAAAGTCATGGCGCTAGTTATGCAGTCTCCCTCCAAAGCTCCAAATCTGCGTTGTCCACTCCTGGAGCCACTAGCCACACATAGCCCGAACTGAGATGTGCCATACATATAAAATACACACCAGATTTCAGAGACTCGGTATGAAATAAAGAATACACATTAATCTTTCTTACACTGATGACAGGTGGCTGCGATAACGTTTTGGGTATGTTGGTTTCAAGAAGTTGTATCACTGCAATTAGTTTCACTTGTTGCTGTTTCCCTGTTTCATATGGCTACTAGAAAATTTCAGTGACATGTGGCTTGGCTTACATTGCTGCTGGACAGCGGTAGTCTAAAATACGGCACTGGTAATTCCCTGGGGAGTGGAATTGATGGTGCACGGAGGCTGCGTGCATGGGAAGCCGGTAGGAGGGGTTGAGAGTAGGATGGAGACACAGGAGGAGATGCAGAAGAAACAAAGCAGTATCTCAGCACGTTAGGCCTGAAAGAGGTTGTGAGCAGCACCTCTAGGCACACCTGAAAATGAACAGACAGTAACCAGAGGTCCTGTTTGCTTTGCTCCTAGCAACACAGAACCCAGCTGGTTCCACCCCGGCTGAGTTTGCCAGATGCTTTTCAAGCATGTCGTAGTAACACAGCCTGGTAATGGCAACATCTTGAATCACTGCAGCAAGGAGCTTTATCTAAAGAGAGCCGCAGCGGTCCTCCTGTGGCTCTTGAGCCGTGTCGGTACGGTTTTCCAGAAACACTTGTACTTCCGAGCTACAGCTCGGTCTTCCGCAGTCTGCCAACCTCATGATCGTGGGTCTTGTGTTTTATGTTTTCCTGGAACCTTCGCTGCTAACCCCCATGGCTTTCCTCTTGAATGGTATTTTTGTTCTGGTGTTGCATGGGAGAGATTTTAAAACATGCCAATCAGAATTTCTAATGTGTTTAAGATTTAATTCTGTGTTTTAAGACGTGAAATGTAATAACTGATCGAGTGAGGTGGGGTTCGGTTGGTCTTGTAGATCTTATGGCTCTTTTCTTTTTGTCTTTCCTTGAGCAGAAGGGCTTAGTCTACCTGTTGCTGGATTTAATTCCATTGAATTACACAATTATGTAGCCTTGGTCCTTTCAAGAAAAGCTGAGCAAAATGTGTTAACCCCGTAGGGGGCGGAGGCACTCTTTAATTTCACAGTGACAAGGAGTTACAATTAGTTATGCCACCACTACAAGTAACAAAGTCTGTCTCAGAGTCCTTTCCAGGTCTGCCTAGAGGCAGCTTATGAAGAGGGCAAAGTTCTCCTGCCCTCCCACTAGACATTCTCTGTTTCCCAGCCTTGTCCCTCCTTCCTTCTCTACCTCCAGACCCTGCAAAAGAGTTCTTTTTATGCTGTCTCTTGATTCCTTTTTGCTTTTGTGTAAACTGATCCATATTGATAAGAACTGATGTCCTACCTCCCCCTTTCTAGAGAGGTAATCTCAATTCCTTCACTCCAAGTAAAGGATCTGACAACCCCGTTCATACTGAGCTTTCAGTAAGTGAGGAGAATGAATGTCTGATTTCTCTCTGGATCATTCTGGCTGCGTTTGTCCACAACTCAAAGGGATAAATATCAATGAATGCTAATCGAGAGGGATGGAAACTGATTTCAGGTATCAGCATTATGCTCATGGGGAACAATATGTAGGGAGGAGAACTGTCACCCTGTCTATCAACCACAGAAGCAGCATCATACTTCAAGCTGTCCCCAGGGTCTGCCAAGCCAACTTTGTGTGCACAGGTGGGCTCAAATCTCCAACTGACTGGCAACTTCCAAAATTAACTACTATTGTCCATTTCAACTAGACAGAAATTAGATTTCAATTACCTGTGAAATGTAAACATTTATTTGCTGATTTTAAAACTACACTTCAGTTTCAAAAATTATTTAGTAGCAAGGAGGACATTCATTTACATGAAGCTGATACTTACCATCATGAGGAGTGTCAGATGTCATTTTAATAAGTCATTTATATATTTGTGGGAATTTCTTAAATTTGTTGTTGTTGCTGTTTCTGAAATCTGATGTAGCTTGGTTGATGTTTTAGAAGAAGTAAAAGAATTTCAGTTAACGTTTTCCTTTTTCTCCTTTCTGCTATGGTGACATAATTTGTTTTCATGAAGCTTCATGTAACTAATAGGAAATGAATAGAAATTAGTGGCTTTTCAGACTGTGCTCCCAGAAGGACTTAGGGGTCTGCATGTGTGAGGGAGAGTACTATGGGTTATACTTAATGCTCTGGCCAAACCCAAACTTCCTTTCTCTTCTGCCTTTTACTTCCTGAAATCTGGGCGACTCTGATTGTGAACCGTTTCATATATTGGGTGTTTATATATTTAGTGTTGCTTAAAAAAAATTTTGGAAAAACAGTTGGTCCTAAAAGAGGCTGCATTTGAAGCAGCCCCTGAACTAAGAAAACTATACTTCCCTTCCAAATTGAGTCAAGTAAATATTCGAATAATTAATCTTTCCTATCTTTCTCCATTTTGAGAAGATTTGGCCTTTCCTTTTTTTTCTTTCTTTCCTTTTTTTTTTTTTAATTCCTGCAGATGAAACACTCTAGTCCTCATTTTCCAGGATTTAAAGTAACTAAAGAAAAGTAATTCTAGCAAGATGGACTTAATTTTAAATATGCATTGGATCAAAGGGAACTTTGTTTTGTAATGGTAGTATAAATTTTCACTAACATTTTAAAAAAATACATTGAAATGGACTGTATTGGCTTTCCAAAAGTTGCTTTAATTTTTTTCCCTTGATCTTGGATATTGTTATAAAAAAACAATAAAAATTAACAAGGAGACTATGGAAGAGAAGTAACTGCTCAAATTCATAAGAGAACAGAAAAGAGGTATCCTTAAGCATATCTATTTTAGCTTTTAATATATATAATACATAATTAATAAGGATTTGCTATGACACTATTAAGACATGGACAAGTTAATGCTTTGAATAAAGCATTCCTCATAAATTTAAGTGATTAAAAGACAATACAGTTTTTTCAAAGTTCTCACAAGTTTACACGGGATTCAGCCATAGTTGCATGCTTGTGTGTGTGCAAACTAGTGTGTGAAACTATGATAATCCAACATATATATGTAGGTATATATTGTATAGGTAGCTAAGTGCATCCAAAGTAATACAAAATTAACATACATTTAAAATGAAACACTTTTTGAATGTGTCTGATTTCTTGCAGAAAACTGTCTCCTGTAGGACCGAATGTCTGAAATTTTGTGTGGTTTTCACAGTGCCTGTTGTGCATTTGTGGACAGCCACAAAAAAGCTAACACACCAAGCAGCAGAATAATAAAATATATTTATCATGAAAAATCTGAAGCAAAAGACAATGATAGAATTTCATATTCTCTTTCCACCCATTTCAAAATGGTATTAGAAAGACACATCATGATGGAGTAAGATTATATTTTGTCTTTGTTCTCAAAGATAATCTATGCCTCTCATGAAGAAAACAATGTGTTTAAAAAAAAGAAATGGAAACAGTGTGTTTAACACAGGTTTGCCCCTCCCCCCCATAAGAAACATGTTAGGCCTTAAAAAAAATGCTTTCAAAGGTAATTAGTCTTTTCCCATGTTCAATAATATAAAAATATTTTTTATTTTAAAGAACTTTTCGTGCTTTATTTTCGTCTTCATAGATTTTGGAAGACACTTTTGTCCAAACCTTAATATAATAATTAGAAAAGGAAGAACGCTCTTGAAAGAATGTTATTTTTCAACAGTTTACTGAATAGTGTTTACATAAGTATAAAGAATAAGCTGCTAAGTGAGAAGAACCTTGTCTGATACACTGTGAAAGCCCAGCCTAGGTTGTCTTTCCTTTTATGAAGTTGAGAGTTAATTAAATGCCATGGAAACACATTTGTATTATATAAATCCTGTAGATACTTGAAAGAGAACAAACATGGTTAAGAAAAATTTTTGCTTTAAGATTGTACCACCCTCTCACTGAGTGCAAAGTCATCTAAGTTACTCATAACACAAATGTTTGTAATAGATCTTAGTTTGCCTAAGTAGTACGTATACCATAGTTTATAAGATATTTCTTTTTTAATGAAAACCATCTGTGTATATCAAATATAATGAAGTAGTATTTTCAAAACCTGAACTCTGCAATTTACTCGGCAATTTTAAAAAAGTTAACTTTTTTGTAAATGCTGATAATCTCATGAAGTTTTTTTGAGCCTAAGCATTCTCAACATGTTACGTCCTTCACCCCAACTTTACGCCACTCTTCCAATCTGTATGTGGATATTACTTTTAGAAATATCATTCTAGGGCGCGTGGGTGGCTCAGTTGGTTGGACAACTGCCTTCGGCTCAGGTCATGATCCTGGACTTCTGGGATCGAGTCCTACATCGGGCTCCCGGCTCCTTGGGGAGTCTGCTTCTCCCTCTGACCTTCTCCTCTCTCATGTTCTCTCTCACTCATTCTCTCTCAAATAAATAAATAAATAAATAAAAAGAAATATCATTCTGAGCCCTTATCATTTACTAGGTCTTACACCAAATGCTATAAATCTTTTATTTCATTTAATTCCTAAACCTGTGAAGTAAGTAGCAATATGCCCATTTGAAGGAGAGAAGACTGGTGTTTGGAGCAGTTTAGACATTCGCTCACGGTCTGTGATGGCAGGATTCCAGCCTATGTGCTTTGCACCTTAAGGCACAGTTTTGAGCTATTTTTCAATTACATGTTAATGGCCATTATTTGCAACAACTTTACCTATGCCCAGCATTAAACAGAGATTGATGCATTGTTTGTTCTTAGTGCTCTGAGTGTAAATAGATAATAATAGAAAAAGCAAGTTCATTAGCATATGTTCATGCTTGGCTCTATCCTAGTATGGAAGCAAATGGTCTTACTCTTAACCTCCTGTCCTTGTCTTATTATTGCTATTATTCTGTAAAATTACCTATTTATCTAATTATTCTATAAAATTTTATTCTGTAAAATTTATTTTCCTCGCATTCTCAGCAAAATCACTAAGTGATTTTCATTTTCCTATCACATTCAAACATTACCACAATGGGCCAGACATTTTTTTTAAAGATTTTATTTATTTATTTGACAGAGAGATCACAAGTAGGCAGAGAGAGAGAGAGAGAGAGAGAGAGAAGGAAGCAGGCTCCCCGCTGAGCAGAGAGCCCAATGTGGGGCTCGATCCCAAGACCCTGAGATTATGATCCGAGCTGAAGGCAGAGGCTTAACCCACTGAGCCACCCAGGCGCCCGGGCCAGACATTTTTATAAGGCATTTCAATTTCATCCGGTTCATGACCACCTACAGAAGCCTTTCACCACTTCTGAAGCTGTTTCTAGATCCATACAGCCAGGGGAGGAATTGGCACCATGTTTTCATTCATGTTCCATGTAGACCCGTGTGTGTGTGTGTGTGTGTGTGTATTTCAGGGTAATCAGAATTCATATTATACAGTGTTCGTCAGCTATCATATAGTTCTACAAGTAGCTATGGGATTACAAATTAAAACATGAAAAAAAGCAAAAATGGAGGCCCAGTGGCACTGGAAACGGCATCTCAGGGCGCACAAAACTGTTGCATTCATGCTGTCCAAGAGGCTTGGACTCATGATCTTTTCTCTCTCCTTACAGCTGCAGCTCTGTGCTCTCCTTCCCTGAAATGCTTGCTCTTAAATGTTTTATCTTTGGTGGCTTTGCCTCTTGACGACCCATATGCGAACAGATAACATAATTTGTTTTAATTCAAAAATTATTAAATGCTTTGTCTAGAAACCTCTTCTCCCTATTAACTCACTGTTTTGAAATAAATACTTGTGATTCCAGCAATAATAATTTTCAAACAATGCCCGTATGATGGCAATTTATATTTTATTTTGGTTTTTCACTTTTTCCTAGCAGTATGCCTAGATTTCTCATTTGCCTTTTTTTCTTTTCTTTTTTTTTTTCTTTTTGCAGTCATATGGGAAAGGAGCTAGAAGGAAAAACAGATTTAAAGGATCCGATGGGAGCACTTCCTCTGACACTACCTCAAATAGTTTTGTTCGTCAGGTAAGAGAGCTTTTAAAATTTCTGGTCTGGGGAAGTATATGCAAATGAATTTTGTTGGGTTTTTTTTTTTTTTTGAAGGTGATTTTATACCATTATCCTTAAGACTTATCCTTTTTATTATACTTACTTCTGGTTGAAGTTATTATACTTACTTCTGGTTGAAGTTATTATACTTACTTCTGGTTGAAGTTATTATACTTACTTCTGGTTGAAATGAAAAGTGTGCCATTTCGTGTGATAATTAAATATTTAAATTTTCAGTGAGACTGTGTGATAATTACAACCTTTCCTGGCAAGTTGGGCTTGCCAGGAAAAAGGATTTTTTTCATAACAAAATGAGGGAACTCCAGCAGAAATGATTACAGATTTGGAGGTTTTCTTTGGCTGCGGAAGAGGACATCTCAGTGGGTATCTGTGTGGCCAGCTATGAAATCGAAATACTGGTGTTCCTCTCGCTCGAGTTTTCTTTTTCCCTCTCGGAGTTCAGACTGTCAAAGAGGAAATCGTGTTTCATCTTGGAATGTTTGAAGCTACTAAGGTTAAATAAAGTGCTTGTTATCTTTGAGGAATAATTTAAACTGCCTTTGGAGATGTAGCCTTTATGCCAGGGACCAGGCAGTGTAGTCCTGGGCAACAGTTTCCAGCCATCCCCTGAAAAGTCAGCATGAGGGCCTTCCCATAGGAATATTCGTATGTGCTAAAAGAAGGGACTGGAACCACCAGAGCAAGAACACAGGCAGCCCGATCACCGAGGACAATAGGTTCTGCTCTAGACTTAATTTTCTTCAGGTGTAGGTGTGTGTCTTCATCGAACATTTCTCGGTGGGGAAGGAATTGCATAGGACAGCGCTAGACAGAACCTGATTGCACGGCCCAAGGTCCCCCAGTTTTTGACTCTTGTGCTTGGGAGTGATCTGTCAGTGACCACTTGTTCCCCCAGACAATGGAGGTCCACCAGAAAAACTGCTCCAATTCTTTTGGTTGCCACTCTCCCCATTGCTTCTGGCGTCCCTGCTCCCACAGCTCTCCCCCACAGTTAGTTAGTAGCTTAAATGTCTATACCTGCTGCACCAGCAGGGATTCTGTTCTTGGCTGGTTGCCCCCTCCTTCCCCTGTCCTGACACAGACCAAGGATGGGCCGTCCTGGGTCTCGCCTGTCACCTTGCAATGTCAGGAATGCCAAAGGCATGTCTGAGTAACTGACACGCAACTGGAAAAATCTTGGTTCGGGTCCGTGCCAATGAAGAATTATTTCAGTGACAGGAAATTAGAAAGAGAGTTGGTTAAGAAAGAATGGAGCTCTTTTGCTAAGAAACATTTAGAAAGAGAAAAGAAGGTGGAGCCAAGCATGGCCCAGCCCTGGAGCTATGTTTTACTGGTGTCAGAAGGAGCCAGGAAGGGTAGCAGAGGAGCCAAAGGTGTGTGCATTGGCCTGATGTCATGGTGGGCAGAACTGGGGCGTCATGGTCCTGAGAATGAATGAAGGATCTTGAGAAATAGCTGCTTAGCTCCGGTGAGTCAGTTAAAGGAAAGTTACCCAAGGCCTTTTCCATGTCAAGCATCCGTATTTTTTCTGTCTCTGGGACAAGGAGATTGAACCAGAGGAGTGAGAATCCACGGCCGTGAGTCATCATCTCAGGGCCAGCACTGGAGGACCTGAAGCAGAAAAGAATAAGCTCCTTAGGACCCAGAGTAGCTGCAGCACAGCCACACAGAACGGCAGGCAGCTTGTCGAGATTATGTGGAAAGAAAAACTGATGTTTCGAGTGGGCAAGAGATTGTGAATAGAAATTAATCGTACAGAGCCCGTGATGGCCCAGTTTAGCTCTGTAACGATGTCCTTCCAAGACAGTAGCTGGACTTCACGTTCCAGTCATCTCTTTGGCTGTGAATTTCCCTTTTATGGTGTTTTGAGAGCTTAATTCTTTAAGTTCATTGGTTAAGGAGTGATTGCCGCACTGTATGTAAGTTACCTGGAATTTCTTTTTTGTCATGATAGCTTCCTTTTGGCTTTGTGTTCTCTGGGTGTGAGATTCTGTGCTTGAAACACAATTACAAATAATAGAGGGGGGCACCTGGGTGGCTCAGTTGGTTAAGCATCTGTCCTTGGCTGGGGCCCTGATCAGGAGATAGCCTGCTTCTCCCTCTGCCCCTTCCCACCGCTCCTGCCCTCTGTCTCTCTTGGGTTTTCTCTCTCTCTCTCTCAAGTGAATAAATTTTTTAAAACTTCAATAAAAAATAATTAGAGCTGTTAAACTACTTACTGTACATTTAGATCTATATTGCTAAAACATATGTGAGCATTTAAGAAGACAAAAAAAAAAAAGTCTATCCTTAAGGTCCATCTCCTGGAAATAAAGCCTGTGTCCTTGAATGTCAACAGAGTAAGGTGCTCTGTATGGCATGGATTTGAGGTCATGATTACACAGGCTTGAGAACCCTGATGTACTGGCTTCTTTCTGTCACGGAAGGAAAACCAGTATCTTTGGGCAGAATGCCGAGTTTAAAAACCGTAGTTTTCCTTTGATAATTTAATCTCTATTTGTTTAAAGCAGCATTTGTATTTCACTGCTATTTGAAAATAAGCAGAAGCTACCTTTGCCAGAGTTAGATACATACTAGAAATGGCATCATCAGAGTGTCTCGAGAAGTGTATCGTGGATAGTAACGATAAGCATATGTTAGATTATTAAATAATCTGGAAAAACATCTTTTAAGTATTTTCTTTTTATCATAAGTAGACGTTTTGTTAAACAAGTGACTTGTGTCGGTGTATGTTACTTCCTTGTCTGTGGCTGGGGCATATGTACAATTGATGTTGGAACAGTAGTCCCTGTAAGTGGGATCCATCTAAAAATATCTTGCAGTTAGGTTATATTCCTGCCCTTGAATTAAAAATAGTTTCCATACGACTTTGAAACATTAGAATTATATTTTTACAACTATATTATTTGTAAAGACTTTTAAGACTATTTGGGAAGCACTGGGTACTTTGGAAAGCTTCAGAGGTCGAAAATGTGAAAATTTCATTAAAAAAACAATTGAGAATTTCAAAAATAAATAACTGACAGAATATCATAGCACTTGTTATGAACAGAGTCGTAGCTCCCCCAGATTCCTATGCTGATTGTATTTGGAGGGTCTGTATGGAGGCAACAAGGTTAAATGAGCTCATAAGAGTGGACCATTAATCCCTGTAGGACTGGTATCCTTGTAAGAGAGAGATACGAAGAATATGCACACTCAGTAAAATAGCCATGTGAGGGCATAGTGAGAAGATAGCCATTGGCAAGCGAAGGAGAGAGGTCTCCCCAGAAGCCCACCCTGCTAGCTCTATGATCATGAACTTCCAGCCTCCAGAGCTGTGGGAAAATAAATTTCTGTTGGGTAAACCACCCAATCTGTGGTTTCATTATGGCAAGCGTAATAGACGAATACAGGCAGATGTATAACTGGGCTTGAAAACAGGCCTCTTTTAATTAATTTATTTTCTTACTTTTAAAGTAAACATTCTTACCGATATGTAGCATATATGCACCGAGATGCACAAATCATAAGTGTTCATGAGATCTGAGGAGATTTCATAAAGTAAGCACCCACGTAACGACCACCCAGATCAAGAAATCCGTACCCTCCGCACCCTAGGCTCCCCGTTCTGACCCTTCTCAATCATTTTTCTTCTCATGCCATAAATACTTTGGGCCTGTTTTTAGAGTTTTGTGTAAATAGAATCATTTTATGCCTGAATTCTTTCACTCAGCCTTATGATTGTTAGGTGTATGTACGTTGTGTGTTGAGATAACTGGTGCATCTTTTTTGCTGCACAGCATTCCATTATGTGAAGACACTGCAAATGTTTATCTCCCCTACTATTGCTAGATGTTGGGTTATCTCCAGCTGGGGTTATTGAGAGTAATGCTGCATACATATTCTTGTATCTGCCTTTGGTGTGCATTTTTGGTATGGTTTTATGCATTTTTGTTCCACAAATGGAGTGGAATTCTGGGTCCTACCTATGCATGTTTTTTTTTTTCCAAGATTTTATTTATTTATCTGACAGACGGAGAGAGATCACAAGTAGGCAGAGAGGCAGGCAGAGAGAGAGGAGGAAGCAGGCTCCCCGCCAAGCAGAGAACCCAATGAGGGGCTCAATCCAGGACACTGAGATCATGACCCGAGCCGAAGGCAGAGGCTTAACCCACTGAGCCACCCAGGTGCCTCATCTATGCATGTTTAACTTAAGTAAACACTGCAGTCTAGTTTTTCAGAGTGGTTGAACCAGTACGCACTCCCACAAGCAGTGGGAACAGCCTCAACTGTTTTTGTGTCTTTGCCAACACTTGGTATTGTCAGTGTTTCTCATTTCAGCTATTCTTGTGACAGTGTAGTGGCAGCTCACTGTGGTATTAATATCCATTTCTCAGGTAACTAAGTCACAATTTACCTGTTCCAGATTTTAGCCCTATGGCTATTTGATGAACATTATGACCATTTGTTGGAATATGTTGAAACCTATCAGAATGCATTAGAACATGATCATGAAGACTATGAGGTAAAAGGGTGAGAGACATTTTTTCCAACGGTTTTGTTTTTTTCCAAACTTTTTGTTGTGTATTTTTTAGCCATCATTTGTTTGTGGTTTTCTAACTGAAGTTATTTTATAAGAATCATTAGTCTTAAGGAAAAGTCGCTTACCCATATGTTTCTGCTTCAGATCCTAAAGCAGGATAACAGGCGCCATGACAGAATTTTTGTAATCATAGGTCAAGATTCCATTTTGTTAGTTCATCAGTTCACTGTAAGCTGATTAAGTGAATAGTCTTCTGGTCCTTCACGACATCAACCTATTTGATGTCATAATATTTCAAAGTGGGGATTGGAGAGAAAGGACAAATACTTATCATTTACCTCAACACAGATGGAACTTGCATTTACCTCAACGCGGATGGATGCTGGGCGAAATAAGTCAATCGGGAAAAGATAATTGTCATATGATTTCACTCAGATGTGGAATATAAGAAACAGTGCAGAGGATCATAGGGGAAGGGAGGGAATCTGAATGGGAAGTCATCAGAGACGGAGGCAAGCTGTGAGAGACTCTTAACTAGGAAACAAACTGAGGGTTGCTGGAGGGGAGTTGGTTGGGGGATGGGTAATTTGGTGATGTGATGAGCACTGGGTGTTCTATCCAACTGATGCATTATTGAACTCTACATCCAAAACTAATGATGTACTATGTGTTGGCTAATTGAATTGAATATTTTTTTTAATGTGTATTGAAGGATGACTTCACACTTGAGTGTGGTTAATTTCCCCCAGGACATTGGTTTTATGCTGGGGCTCGGGGGCGGGCCAGAGTCCTGATCCATGCTGCAGTCTGGCCGCTGTCCACAGGGGTGGTTGGCTAGATGTGGCATATTATTGGTAGGGCTTTCCAGGGGCTCCAGGAAGCAAGGTTGCTGTGGCTTCTACTCTATATAAGCTTGCTGTCAAGTGATGGCCTAGCTCACCTTATAAACTACTTTTTTTTTTAAAGATTTTATTTATTTATTTGACACAGAGAGAGATCACAAGTAGGTAGAGAGACAGGCAGAGAGAGAGAGGGGGTAGCAGGCTCCCCGTTGAGCAGAGAGCCCGATGTGGGGCTTGATCCCAGGACCCTGAGATTATGACCTGAGCCGAAGGCAGAGGCTTAACCCACTGAGCCACCCAGGTGCCCCGGCCTATCTTACCTTATACATCAGGCATTTTAAGGAAGAACTTGTCCCACCCAAGGTTTCCTAAAACTATTAATTGGAGGGAAAGTTAATTGTGGTGTTTTTTTAAAGTCTTTTGCTTTATGTTGCAGCCAAAATGTTACCTGTACACGATATATGTTTTCAGTATACTGAACTTAAAATTTCCATAGCTCTCATTTATGTAAATTATGATGTGAGGAGACTTATTTAAAATGGTTTCTTTTCAAGAAGGAGGTTAGTGGTGAGCGATTATGGTTAAGGGACTGGACTCGGAAGTCAGACCACTCAGTGAATTCCGGCTCAGACGTTTACTAGTTAAACTTTGAGCAAGTAGCTTAATCTTTCTATTCCCCTGCATTTTTCTCTGGGGAATAGTGCCTACCTCCAAAGTTAGCTGAAAGGATTGCATGAGTTCAAACTTATAAATCGCTTAGAGCTGTACCTGGCATCTAGGATGTACTATTGAAGAGTTTATTACTATTGCTTATGAGTATCATTACCTGTTGAGAACATTGGTTAAATCCTGACTAAGAGGCGCCTGGGTGGCTCAGTCAGTTAAGGATCTGACTCTTGATTTCAGCTCAGGTCCTGATCTCTGGGTCCCGAGATCGAGTCCCGCGTCAGGCTTGGAGCACAGCGCGGAGTCTGCTTGAGATTCTCTCTTTCCCTCTCCCTCTGCCCCTCCCCCTCTCTCCATCTTTCTCAAAAACAGAACAAAATGAAAATAAGAGGTAGGCCATGGCAGGGGAAATAAGAAGAGTTAACTCTTATTTGAGTGTTTACTGTATATTCTGTCTGCATCTCCATTTTACAGATAAGAACATTGAGGCACAGAGAGGTCAAGTAACTTGTCTACAGTCACTTTGCAGGTAGGGTTGGAGTCAGAATTTGAATCCAGGTGGCTGACCCCAGATTTTTGCTTTTGTTGGGTATGCTACATCTCCTTGTAACGGAAGCTGTTAATACATAAAATCACCAATGAGTGTATCATTCATTCAGCTGAGGAAGACATGTAGAAAGATTTCTACCCATGTTTTTAGGATGAACGCATCCAAAGTTAGTCTTCTTTTAACTTCCTTCCCCATAGGAAGGTGAGGATGTCTTCGACATTGTCAGCATCCCCTGGGCATCATGATTTAAAAAACTAAAACAACAAACCAGTATTATTCCATTCCCGCTTCATAAAAAATTACTCTGAGTCCCAGTTGGTACCACCATTCAGTCCTCTCCGTGCCCCATATCAGTAATGACAAGTGGAGAAGTAGCAAGGGAAATGTCTGTTTTCCCTTTCCTCCCACAGAAGTCACAGGAACACCACCTTCTCAGAATCCTGGAAGTCCTCTTTTTCTTTTTCTTCTTTTTAATGAACTTGGGTGTGGACCCAGGTCCACATGCAGCATCACGCTGGTCCGTTTGCGGTCTAGCTGAGGCTGATGCCGTCCATGAATCATCCTGATTGTGAATCTGGGTAACATTAGGTGCATATATAGCACTTGGTATACAGTCGGCCTGTTAGAAATGTTTGGTCTGTTTTTTAGGTCTGTTGCTTCGTAAACATGCATTTTAGTTTTAATGTAGCCAGAAGCAGAAGGTGTTCAACATGACTTCTAGGCACCCTAAAGAATTAACGAAGATGATTGTTCAAATTGTTTCTGTACCAAACAGTGCTTAATCCACAAAGCCGTGGTTATCTGGGATTTATTAAGATAATTAAGATAACCGAAGTTGTCTTCAGCTCAGGGAAAAAACACTTTGTCCTCTGGCTCTGCGTTGCGAACAGATATGTCGATAAAAGAGCTTCATTTATCATCGTAATAAGGCTGGAAAAGCTGCCATTCTTAAAGTTTTTTGCATGTCATGCCTTGCATAAAGTTATAGCCTATGAGAATGATTAAGTTTTTCCATTAATGTAGCTCTTCCTTCCCAACCTAATCACAGAAAGAAAGAAAGAAAGAAACAAAGAAAGGAAGATCAATCGATCCCAGAGGTCTGTTGTTGAAAGAGGAGAAAAGGAGAAGAACTAGTAGTTTATTTTAGCACGAGAACCTAAGCGAGTAAATTAATTTACTGGAAGACAAATAGGTGGAAAGGAGCAACAAGGCCTGCCTGGCATTGAAGGATAGAACATTTGTGCTGTTCTTTTCAAGAGATTGTGCAAGAACTGCTAACTGTATAAATTCCTTGATACTGCCAAGGTCGGGGAAACTATGTACCTCAAAGTCAAGGCAGCTCATGGGGGGCAGAGAGGGTAGTGTCACTAACTACTTCCCAGCCCGCTCAGCTCTATGCTGTTGCCTCTCATTTCTCCTTTTTCCTTTCCTTTTTTTTTTTTTTTCCTCCTTCATTTTCTTAAAGACATGTGTTCTCCCTGGCTACATTTATGTCCCTGGCAGTATTCCTAAGATGAACACCAAATGCTGAGCGGATGCCTGGCAGTTTGCTTTATTTGGACGAGTCCCCCGGCATGGCAGCTTTCATTCAGAGGACGCTGTCCTCTGAGCTCTGCTGTGTGCTCTGCCCCGGACGGCGGGGGCTGGCAAACGGTTTCCACTGATAACTTTCCCAGGTCACCTTTTTGGCGCCAATGGGTGTCTCTCGGGCAGAGACTTCAGCCCTAGAAATGAACAGCTCTTCTTGGAATTTTTGAGGGCCATGACTCCTTGGAGCTCACAGGGAGAACACTGCAACTGATCTGGGATTGTGCTCGCCGACGTATGTTGTGGTTGTAACGAAATAATCCTGTAGCTTCTAAGAGCTTCCAGAATACAAATCAGGATGACAAAATGGAATGAACCAAATATTTAACAGAAGGTTGCATGACACTTTCAGAACATGGTATTCTAAACAAATTCCATCCTCTTCCAGTACCATGTTCTTGGTGCTGCTTTTTTGGACCTTTTATTAGTTCAGATTGGCTTTAAATATGAATGATTAATCACAGAGACACACAGTCTATTTTTTAGTTTTGTTTTGCAAAGACAGATTAAATTGTGATAATGATTACAGACTCCAGGCCTGCGTAGACTGATATGTTTAAGGTTGGATAAATCTTTCAGCCCTTAAATACTGGCTTGTTGCCTTGTTATGCTGTATTCGTCATAAACACAACTATAAATAATAATGTGGTAGATTTATGGCCACTGTGATTTCCTGTAAATGGCTTTCTATCTTATTAGGCATTCACCTAGGTTTTGTGAATGGCAGAATCTGTTCTGAGATGACTTAAGAGCTCTTCTTAAATATATCAGTAGAAAAATATTGAGCTTTTCAGTAAAGAATTCCCTTGTTCTTTCTGTAGTATAAATTTCCTTACTGCCATAAATGTTTTACTTTCTTCTTTTAGGAGACATACATATTTTAGAAAGTACTAAAACAAAATTTAGATTTTTTTGTACTTCATATAATTAGCTTTATGATGTCTTTTTTCACATAGTTTTTGTGGGAGAACAAGGGCATGATTAGATATGGAATCTGCCTCATTCTCAGACTGTTTTCCTGTATTTAGAATACCTGCTCCATGAATGAGGTTCAATTAAGATCTCTCATTATTAAAACAGTTTTGCAGCTCAAGGCATTTCTATCTTTGCATGTCTTTTTTCCCCCATTGTTACAAACATATAATTTGAAAACCCAGAATTATTTCTGCAGGTGTTTTGAGTTTCATTGACTTTCAGATGTTTCAAATTACAATATACTTTCCACTTACACCCTATTTTTGTTCATCTTCTGCTTGGTCCATCTGTGCATTCTTAGAAGTCATAGACCAAAGTCACCTCATGAGATTGAGAATTTACAAGTGATCTGATACGGAGTAACTGGTATAATTAAGTAAATGGAGTTTCTTCATAGCTGGTATAAACTAACTAATGGAGTTTCATTGTTGTATTTTGAATACATTGAAATACTGAATTTACAAAAAGTGTGTGTTTCAGTTGACCCCTAAAGTTTGAGAAGTACCACTGAAGATCATTCACTTAGCTTAAGGTTAATTGTTCATGTGTCTGAAGTCTTCACAGACATCGTACTCAAGATAGGAAGTAGTCTGGTCCAACCAAGGAATTGTCTTTTATAAATGGAAATATTGTCAGCTTCTCTCCCTATCGATTTATTTCTGGAATTCTTCATGTCTGATGATTATCAGATGCCAAGGAAGTCCTTTTTGAGGTTTTGGCTTATGTCTCAAAAATATTTGCTACGGTTCAGCTCAATAAGCAAGTATTCCAATTCTATTAATCATTATTCCACATTCATGACCAAGTGAGTGTGTTTATTACAAAGACCCGAGGTGGAGAAAAGGAACCCAGCCCCCGCCTGTTCCTCTGATCTTACCATGCTTCCTTTCGTCATCTGCTTATTTTAGAGTCTGATCATAAAGGAGGGGAAGAAACAGGAAAATGGTCACAGGAGGTGGGGAGAAACTTTCCATGGATGCATAATTAGGAAAATGTAGTTGAAGGTCATCAGGAAGTCCCTGTCCCCTGCCACCATGTCACGTTCTGTGCCATCCATCAAGTTTTAAAGACTTATCTTGGATCAGGGCCTCACATCTCCCTTCATGATTTCCTTATGTCTTTGTTGCATGTAGAAAAATTCCAGTATCCATTCCTTCTTCTACTTTATACCTGGCAGCAACAAGCCCAGGGGATTCCTTTTGACAAAGTTTGGGCTTCTGACAAGGACACTTTACCTGAACGCTGCTTTCTCTTCTCCATC
Source organism: Mellivora capensis (assembly GCA_004024625.1). NCBI lineage: Eukaryota > Metazoa > Chordata > Mammalia > Carnivora > Mustelidae > Mellivora > Mellivora capensis. The sequence goes on along the minus strand of PISX010018788.1, from coordinate 10,108 downwards.
CTGTCTGAGAGTCTGGATGTTATGACCTCACCAGTTTTTCTTTCCTGGAAATAATATTTTCTCTCAGCCAAGGGTCTTCTCTTTCACAGAGGTGGAACCTGGAAGGTTTACTCCCCTACAGAGGTCTCACTCCCATGGGAGGATGTGTGATTTCTCCTCGATCAGGGTGCTGTATCTGCAAGCTGGAAATGGCCAACTACCTTTAAAAAAGAACCCAGCAACTGCCTCCCCCCAACCAAAACAAGCTAACTGTTCATTTGAAAGAAAAGTAGCTCAGATAGTGTATCCCTTTGCTAGAGTTTGAACCACAAACTGATGACTTCAACAACAGAAGTTCATTGTCTCAGGGTCCTGGGGTGAAGATTATGAAATGGAGGTGTTGGAGAGGTGACTTCCTTCGGAGGCTGTGAAGGGAGTCTCTGTTCCAGGGCCCTCTCCTGACGTGTAGGTAACTCTCTTTATGTTCATGTGGTGGGTTTCTCCCTCCTGTGGGTCTGTCTCCACATTTCCCCCTTTTATAAGCACATCAGTCATGTTGGATTGGGGTTCATGTTAATGACTTCATTTTATCCTAATTACCTCTATAAAGGCCCGATCTCCAAATAAAGTCACATCCTGAGCTACTGGGGGTTAAGAATTGGGGAGGGGGTCACGATTCAACCCATAGTAGATGGTGACTCTGTTATAATTAGCTTCATATATAAATTTTTTATTTTCTTATAGCTCAAGTGTTTTAATATGAAGATAGATTTACACTAAAAAGCCAGCATATATCAGAAAAGCATCTTCTGCTAGACCATTAAAGGAGTGAAAAGGTGCATTTCCCCCATATGTGTTGACATGATGCATATATGGTCCTGTGGGTGAAGTAATACATGAAGATTTTATTATTTTTATAGTCAATCTAATAAATTCAACTAATATTTTAATTATAAACTCGCTTCAACTTTCTTCATTGTATGAATTTTCATTTAGATTACTCCATTTCTTCCAGAGTAGAAAAAGCTCTTCCTAAGGCCTTGATAACTTGCACCTAAGCACGTGTCAGGGATTTATAAAATGTTCAAAAGGCTTGGGGCTTTTAGAGATTAAATTCATTAGTTTAACCCAGAATCTGGTTCACTCTTCAGTATACTTTGTCTGATGGGTAAAAAATTATAAACTATTGCATATCTACAGTAGAAAGATTCTTTGCTCTTAGCTTCATGACACCTGTCAACACACACACACATACACACGCATTTATGTGTACAACTGTGCGTGAATCTGTATTTGTGACTTGTAGGTTTTCCTTGTACCCTTTTCCCTCTCAGATTTAAAAACAGTACTATATTTTAAAAAGTAATTAATTATATGGCCCAAGTTAGTATCCTTCATATGTATCAAGATTTTAGCTATTTAAAAATCATTTTTATACTTGCATTTCTTACAGTGAATTATTAACTCTGTTGAGTTCTAGCAGTTATGACTTCGAGCTTATAGACATTTAAGACCAAGAAGAATAAGAAATTAAGTTCCTCACTTAATCTTTCTCTCAGACAATTATAAAGAGAGCTGTGGCAATGAGAAAAACCACATGGTGGGTCATGCTCAGTTATGTATTAGCTAGTTGGGGGGGGTCAAAGATCATATGTCATCTTTTGCTGTTTTATTTGATGATGCTTACTGGTTCACCAAGGTGAGGAACATGCTGAAGAACATTATTTACTTGTTTCAAGTGATTTTCCTTTGCTAAGCAGAATGCATTTCAGGGATCCAGTCTAGAAATCTCTCTTAAAGAATTCATAGTCAAGTGTGTTGTTAAGCATCAGAGCACTGGGCATGTGCATTCTGGAAATAGTTCCCAAGGGATTTTAATGTTTGCTTATGATTAAGCACTATTACCTGGAAGGAATCAAAGGATGAGACAGGGTCATAAAGAAAAAAATTCAGTCGGAAGCAGCCATCAGCAAAGTAGTAAATCAATGTGTGACTTACTGACATATCCATGGCCATTCGTGAACTTAGAGCAAGATTGTATTGTAGTAGAGGGGCAAAAGAGGCTTGCATGAGAATTGGGGAAATGGTGTTTTATTCTGAACAGTAAGAAGAGAAAGTATTTGAACATTTATTCCAAGAATAATTTTATATCCAAATTTTCCATTTTAAAAATTAAGTTCTAAATAAAAAATTTAAATCAATATTTGAAATTTAAAATTAAGGCTAATTCAAAATTTAAAGTATTAAGCACACAGTATGTTTGGGGATGGTAGGGACCCATGTTTGTGGAATCTGGATGTATGGAGAGCTAAATGGGGGATGAGCTTGGGGGTGTTGGAGGTTCCATGAACAACCTTGGGGGTGTTGGAGGTTCCAATCGCTTCCATGCTGTGAGTTATGCTGCAGCACCTGGGGTAAGAAAAGTTTTGAAAGGATGCGTCGATGGGATTGGCTCATTGGAAACCAATCGCTGTCAAAGAACAGAATTGAATAAAAAAGGTAGTAACAGCTAACTTTTACTGAATGCTGATGGTGTGCCAGCCACTCTGCTTAACATGCTGTTGAATCATGGGCACAGCTCACGGAGTGGGTGAGGTGGGTGCTGCCCAAATTCCCATTTAACAGGCAACGAATTGAGGCCTTAGTTAGGTTTATTAATTTGCACAGGTTTATGCACTTGCAAGAACATAGTAATTATTAGATCAAATTGGGGTACCCTTGGGAATGTTTAGGTGTTTGCTTGGGCCGTGAGAGACTTTGGGCCACACTGATGCTCAACATCTGGGAGGGAGTGACATGGTAGTTCTGGGTCATCAGGCCAGAGCCAGCAATTATGACCATGCGTGGCAGACCCAGGGTTCAGCCACCTGAGCCACAACTCTGCCAAGAGCAGGGCAACCCATTGGGTTCCAAGAGCTGAGCTGGCTTCAAGCCGACCTCCAGCTCCATCAAGGAATCAGGAGGGTCACTTTTTCAGTATTGAGTACATGCAAAGGAAGAGAGCTTTCAAGGTGGAAGCCAGGTTCATCATACCATTCTTTTAATTTTTCTATAGTTCTGAACAATTTCAAAATAGTCTGGGGCAGGGGGAAACGGTGGGATGGGAGGGAGAGGGCAAGAGTGCTGAGTGAGCTAAAGGTAGACGCTCTGGGAGAGCCCAGAACCCCAGGCTGGGGTGGGAGAGCTGTATCCGCTGAACAGAAGCACATAGAGGAGAAGTGATTTCTCTCTTACAAATTCCCTCCACGGCGTCCTGCCTGCCTGTCTGCCTCTTCAGAAGATGTCTCTGGGGCCAAAGTGCCTCATAAAACAGAGCTGGGAGGCAGAAGTTGATGTTCTCTACTGGCAACTTTATTCCAGAATTTGGCATTAAAAAACTTTTTTTAAAGACTTTTACTTTCTCTCTCTCTCTCTCTCTCTCTCTCTTTTTAGCACTTTTTTCAACAGATGAAATAAAACCATGGACAAGTACAATAGAAATAGGTTTTCCTCACAGATGTCAAGTTGAAAAAGGTTAGAGGGTTTATAGCCCCAAACAGCTGCTTATCTTAATATCCTATCGTGTCTCTTTTAGTGAATTTGTGCAAACCCCTTTGAACCAAGGGTGCTGACCAACAGCCATTTTCCCCTGAGTGGGAGTAGTCATTAGTGGTCATATAAGTTGAAAATCAGCCATTCTCTTTCTGCCTCAGGCCATTTGTTTGTGGGAGAGCAGTTGTTTGAGAAAATTAGGTTATTTGGTTACCAAGAGACACTGCCCTTTACCCTATCTAATTACGCTCTCTTGGAAGAAGAATTGCTCAGTATTTGTTAGACAACTCTGCGTGCTAATGGTCTTCGGGGAGATGTTTACAGTCTTCCTATAAAACAGATCAAAACAGTTTTGCTATTGTTTTCCATGGTTTCTCCCTATTGAAGTTTATAGGCAAAGCATCAGTGTCCTGAAGATGTGATAAGTACTATGAATGTAAAATACTGTGTTTTAATGATTAAAAAAGAAAAGATTTCATGGAGCCTGATTTTCAAACACAGTTGTTTCAGGACAGGACCGAATATCAGAGTTTAGTCTTATTTATTCCAAGCAGAGAAGTGACTCTGGATTCGGGACTTGAAGGTATCCACACTTTATTGTGAAACAGTGTCTCTGAGCCCGTGTTTGTGTCACTGTGAAAAGTGCCCTGGAAACAGGCCGAGTGTGCTTCTACTTTCTGACTCTGCTAGACTTTGTCTCTCGTCATTAGACTTTATATGCTCTCGTTACTGGTCCTCATTTACTCATGTATGTATCCATTCATTTATTTGTTTTTTATTCACAACCCATGTGGAGTGTCTTTGCCAGACACTGGGCCCGACAGAAAATAAAATAACCAAGTTCTTTCCAATTATAAAATAAGTAAGTCTTAGGGATATACCGTACGGTCTCGTGACTGCAGTTAATAATACTGTATCATGTGTTTGAAAGTTGCCAATAGAGTAAACATTCTCAGGGGGGAGGGAATCTAGCTTTGTGTGATGATGGATATTAATGAACTCAGTGTATAGTGGTGAGCTTTGATACGTACATCAAATCATTATGTCGTACACCTAAACCTGAAACCGTGTTAACTGTCCATTATATCTCAATAAAAATAGCAAGGTTTCTCGATTAAAATATTAAAGTGTTAAGTGTATTAGTGCTTTAAAGTCCATCGTCACGAATTCTGTAACAGAGGTGAGTTCAAAATGTGGCCGATAACACAGGGAAGGGACCGATTAATTCTCCCAGGGGAAAATGAAGAGAATGTCACCAGGAGGTCCCATTTGAGCTGGATATTGAAGGATGAGGTGAAATGTCCTAGGAGAAGAATCTGGAAAGGGCGATGGCAGGCGGAGAGAGCTCATCCTGTGCCAAGGCAGGAAGAGAGGAAGAAAATGGCATGTTCCATCTGGTAGGGCTGGTGGCTGGGTGGGTGGGAGAGGAGGCCACGTGAGTATGGGTGTCTGAATCATGGACACGCCATCACATAGGACACTGTGCTGACCACGTCTAGAGCAGGGGAAATGTTTACATCGCTCTCCAACACCTTATTCACATACATCGGTCTGAATGAACTGCTCAGAACCTACTCTGTCTCAACGAACACCATAGAAGGGTTTACTCTCATGGCTGGCTGTTAGCATGGGGCGTTTTATTTTATTTTATTTTTTTTAATTTTTATTTTTTATAAACAAATTTTTATCCCCAGGGGTACATGTCTGTGAATCGCCAGGTTTACACACTTCACAGCACTAACCATAGCACATACCCTCCCCAATGTCCATTACCCCACCCCGCTTTCCCGACCCCCTCCCCCCTCACCCGAATGTTTATAGCAGCATTGTCTACAATAGCCAAACTATGGAAAGAGCCTAGATGTCCATCAAAAGATGAATGGATAAAGAAGATGTGGTATATATACACGATGGAATACTACGCAGCCATCAAAAGAAATGAAATCTTGCCATTCGCAACGACGTGGATGGAACTAGAGGGTATCATGCTTAGTGAAATAAGTCAGTCAGAGAAAGACAACTATCATATGGTATCCCTGATATGAGCATGGGGCGTTTTAAAGGGCAGTATATTTATTAACAACAGCCATAGGCCTTCTTACTGCCCTTCAAACTGACATTAGGTTGACCATAGTTGTTTATATTTCTGTGGTTTGAGGACTTGGAGGTTTCTGGGTCAGGCATATTGTATTTTATTTTAGGTTTCAGAGCAAAAGGAGTCTACTGAGAAAGTTATGTAATTTAAAACGCAAGCTTTAAATAGAAAGCTTTAAGTATAAATTGATCCTATATCCATAATAGGTATGACTGTATAGGTACACATATATGTATAAATGTATGCACATTTCTTTTGACAAATTATTTTAGGGATTACATGATTAATGTAACCTACTGTTGTTATGAAGGTCGTAAGTATTTCCATTATGAGTTAACAGTGACAAATCTTAACAATCAAGGCAGTTTAAATCTGAATTAATTGATGTATTTAGGAGTTCCTTTGTTTTTATTTTTATTTTTTATTTATTTTTTTTTTTTTGAGAGAGAGAGCATGCACACAAGTTGGGGGGAGGAGCAGAAGGAGAGAGAATCTTAGCGCCACACTCAGAATGGGGGCCCAGCACAGGGCTTGATTTCATGACCCTGAGATCATGACCTGAGCCAAAATCAAGAGTCAGACACTTAACTGACCAAGCCCTCCCTCCCCCAGGAGTATCCCCCCCAGGAGTTCCTTTGTTTTAATCTCCAAACTCAAAAATCTTCCTGGGTATATGTTTGAGAGATTATAAACACTTAATTATCTGGGAGCTCATTTATCTGTGCACTAATTCTTTTGGTATGAGGTGTCGTTCAGGCTGATGAAGGAAGGAAAGGTGTTGAGGGCCCTCAGATCTCTCCAGGGTAAGGGAGAGAAAAGAAATGAGAGCAAGGCTTGGGAAGTCCTTTGAGGTCTCTAAAACTTTCAGATCCCAATTCTCCCCATTTTTCCTTCCCAATTACTGAGAATGAAACTGGAAAGTCTCTAGAGCCTGCAGCCACCAATCAATCCAGCCTCCCTGACTAGCTCACCCCCACCCTGTTCGTAAAGGTGAAGTTGTTCAGAGTAGTCCTCAGCTCCTTAAGGGAAAATTGGTACAGATTAGATGGGGGGCACTGCAGAGGGTCAGGGGGCAACACAGCCATCATTTTCCTTCTCACTAGGCTACTCAACTGACCAGCTCATCCCAGAGATGCTTGAGCTGTGGAAAATGGTAGTTATTTTATTTGAGGCTCTGCTATTCATACCTGTGTGACCTGGTAAAGTTAAATGAACCCTCAGCTCCTCTGGAAAGTGATGGCTGCTAGGGGGAGCACCTCAGCTTGCTCCAAATCTCCATCATCCCAAATCTACGATCCGGGGGAAAGAGCACATTCCCTGGGTGAGTGTGCTGTATCGGAGTAAAAGCATTTCCAACCCAAAGGGGTTTAGAGGTAAAATCTAGAGGTTAAGTTCCCTGCATGCGAGTGGCAGGTGGCCTGGGGAAACTTGCTGAGAAGATAGATTTGTTTGCTTTTACCCATTGTGATTCCTTCACATCTAAAAGTTAACCAGGTAGACGCTTCCCATTCTGAGCAGTTGGACTGTCGTTGTTGCTGTTGCTTGTTCAGATTTGTTTTTTGCTTCTTTTGCAAAGGAGAACTGGGGAGGCTGTTGGTCGAGGCTGAAGGGTACTGCTGCGGAGTAATCGAGTTGTGAGAAGAATCCTTAATCAACAGATAATTAACTTATTCCCACCCCCACCCCCCAAAAATTGGTTTTGAGCAATGTGTCTGACACAAAAGGAACTTCATTCAGCAAAAAATGTGATTTCTTGGTATCTCGGTCTAAATTTGAGTCCTTTTCACCCACCTCTTTTCTTTTTCTTTTTCTTTTTTTGGTTTGTTTCCTGAAGCTATATTTAGAATACATTAATCACTTTATACTGCCATTTTTTTTTTCTTTCTCTGACCCCAGGAGCTTAGAGATCCATTTGTCTGCTCAGTTTTCCGCCTTCACTCAAACGTTGGAATACAACCTCCAGGCTCTCTTCCGCCAGAGTGCGTGCTAGTGCTCTGTGACTGTGGGAGATTGGCCTAGGTGACTTCATGGACAATTAGCTAGACTATAGAGATCCATTTTGGAAAGCAGACGTGTTTTATTTTCTCCAGATAGAAGCTTCTGGTGAATGACTTACCTAAACCAATGATGTTAATTTGGTTGACGCTTGTGTTTCCCTGCAAAGACCTTATGAAATGTGCTTGATCTAGAGACCCCTTTCTTTTCTACACTCTCTTCACAGCCCAGAAATTTGAAAAACGACGATTTTCTTCTATTTAGTTCATTCACAGGCTCCATCTTCACTATACCTAGTAACTGGTGACTAGGTACCAGACTAGCTTGAATAACACGATTATACCAATCATTAGCTACAATAGCATAGAGTTTCAAAGAGAATCAGTGGTGATACTGCTGTTGCCTTTGTGGCAATTTAAAAGAAAACAATTCTTCCAGTTTATTGTATCCAACATGTATTAGAAGAAGAAATAGGTTTGATTTAAAGACGGTCAGGAATAGATAGCGGGATGGTGTGTTGGTCCAGCTAGAAAAGTCTTGTATGCAATGAGTGGTTCTTTTGTTCAGGACATCTCCATGTTTACTAGGTGGTTCCACTTAAAACATTTGCTACTTTCATCCTTGTTTTGTGTGTAAAAGAGGGTTTTTTTTTTAATCATAAAATTAATATACGCTCACTTAAAGATTGCTCATGATTCCTCTACCCAGATCTATTTAAAACATAAAGTACACGTCTTATGCTTAAATAGGTTTTTATGTTTAAAATTGATATTTTTCTGATCATAAAGTTAATATATGGTCTCTTAAAGATTAGCTCATGGTTCCTCTACCCAGATCTATTTACATTTTAAAGTACAGTGTAGAGAATGAAGATAAAAGCATAATCGTATGGTAAAAATTCTGTCCTCTGAATAAAGCCCTCTGATTGAGTGCAACTTGGGAGTATTTTGCTCAATTTTAGGTTTTTGTCCAGATGTTTATGTAATAGAAGGTGGCTACTTTATACTATATTTATACTAGGTAGGATAGATTAACTTTTTTATTAGAAAATTCTATTTGGTGATGGCATTTGCCTCCCTGCTGATCACTTACATTTATGGCATCCGTTTTTTCCCTTATTCACATCCTTCCTCCATTTTCCCGGTCCTGATCTAAAAAGCAACCATGACAAGAGGGATCATCAGTTAGAACGGTCCATTGCAGGAGACTGCAAACATGACTAAGGATGGCTTAGCAAAAAGGTAATTTGGGGGCCCACTTAACTGTGAAGCTCAGGTGTTGGTGGCTGCAGTGGCTCCTGTGTCATTGGGCACTTGACTTCTTTCCATCTCTTGTCTCTCCTTTCCCCCATGTTTGCTTCATTCTCTGCTCTAGGTGGTGGCAAGATGGTTCACAACAGCTTTGGGCCCACATCCTTCCAGTTGAGTTGTATCTCACTGACTCTGATTGACTGTTTAGCCATGAGCTCATGACTCAAGCGATCCATTGACCGGCTGGACCTGAGTTATGTGCTCTCTCCGAAGGTGGTGGGAGAGTCAACTTGACATAAGGCCCATGGACTGAGAGAGAGAAAAGTGGTGACTTCCCGGGAGAAATATCAGAAGACTGTTTGTTACCAGGTAGAGGAGGTGGGACAGAGAATGAGGTCCACTTTAGGGGGTGAATGGAGCCTGCTGACATGGGAATGCATGTGTAAATATATCCGTGCAGGAATATGTGTTGTTGGCCATATGCGTTGCCTGTATATTTTTTTTTTAAGATTTTATTTATTTATTTGAGAGAGAGGCAGTGAGAGAGCATGAGCGAGGAGAAGGTCAGAGGGAGAAGCAGACTCCCATGGAGCTGGGAGCCCGATGCGGACTCGATCCCGGGTCTCCGGGATCATGACCTGAGCCGAAGGCAGTCATCCAACCAACTGAGCCACCCAGGCGTCCACCTGTATATTTTTTTAAATGATCAAATCGTAGTCTTTATGTGAAGCCACCCCATGTTGGTGGTATAAAATTAGAATGTTTCAGTGTTGTATGTGTGTTATATATGTTTTCTGAAAAAAATCCTTGTGGGGACAAGAGGACTAGCTAAATCTAATTATTATGGCCTTCAAAACATTTGAGCAACACCAGTGCACTAGAGGTAGAACAGAGAGTTACACCAGTTTTAGAAACCAATAACTTAGGTTTGTTTTTTTTTTTTTTCCCCACAGTGATTTTTATAAGCAGCCAATCATGTTCTAGACAATGTTTGTTTGTTTGTTTGTTTGTTTTGGGCTTGAACAGGTGTTTTTTTTTTTTTTTTTTTGCAGAAAAATGTTTTTTTTAATTTTTATTTTTTATAAACAAATTTTTATCCCCAGGGGTACATGTCTGTGAATCGCCAGGTTTACACACTTCACAGCACTAACCATAGCACATACCCTCCCCAATGTCCATTACCCCACCCCCCTTTCCCGACCCCCTCCCCACCGCAACCCTCAGTTTGTTTTGTGAGATTAAGAGTCACTTATGGTTT
>PISX010018787.1:0-39719 GCA_004024625.1 Mellivora capensis | reverse complement strand
GGAGTCCCTATCTTGTCTCTCCGACTGACCACAGTGGGAGTCCCTATCCTGTCTCACAGTCTGACCATAGTGGGAGTCCCTATGCTGTCTCTCAGACTGACCATAATGGGAATCCCTATCCTGTCTCTCTGACTGATCCTGGTGGGCATCCTGGTTTTGTCTCTCAGACTGAGGGCAGTGGGAGACCTGCTTTTCTCCCTCATGCCTCTGCCTGTGTTGCCTGCCTGTATTTTCTGGAAACCTATGGTCTTGTGTTCCCTCCTGCTCCACTTCTTGCTGGGAGATTCTATCTCCACATGACTTACTATCCAGTTTATGATAGCAAGCTTGAGCCAATTGGAACACCAACAAGAGATATTCGTGAAAATCAACATGTCCATTTCTGTCTTTATCCAAGAGGCTCAGGATGGTTTCCACTGTGTCTGGGTCATTTGGTCTCTGTGAGAAGATAAAACAAAGAGCAAAATCAGCTGTTCTCCTGTGTATAGAGTGTGTGCCAGTGTCTATGCCCCAGCCTCTTCACTCCTGTTTGAGCCTTCCTTGGTTGGAAACCATTAATCTGAAATGGCTTGAAATGGTTCTAGTCTTTGATCAGCTGGTCCTCAGAATTGCCTCTCTTGCTGGACCAATGTGGGCATGATTATTCCATCCCATCACATGTTATATTGTAATTATTTTTTTAACCTACTTTCCAACTACACTGTGAGATCCTAGAGGAAGGAGAAGCTGGTTTTATTCATGTTTGCATTCCCAGTGCTGGGATGGTGCTGGAATGGAATAGGTGTTCAATCACTCTTTATTGAATGAACGAATGAGTGAATGAGAAAATGTGTGGACAGAAATCAAGATACAAATCTAGAATTTCTTCTGAGAAATTATTTCTGGTTTGAAGTTGTGCTCCTTTCTGTCATGCTCAACTATAAGAAGGGGTGTGTGTGTGTGTGTTTGTGTGTGTGTGTGCATGTCTGTGAGTATGTGTGTCTGCTGGGAGAGAAATACTGAGGAGCTTCCTGAAAATCTTTACCTATAGGGTTGATGGAGCATGACCAGATCAAATGAAAAACATCAAGCCCTGGATGCAGGTGTCAGAGTCACTCACACTTGACTTCATGGGGCCAGAGTCTATGCATCTTACCTGGAGAATATCTCCAAACTCAGCCAAGAGCAGCTGCTTCAACTCCTTTTTGCAAAGCAAGGTACATTTCACATTCTCTTTGGCATATTTCTGGAACACCTTGATCACAGTGAGTATGCTGTTCAGGAGCTGAGCCATTTTAACAAAAATTGGTAAACCTAAAAGAAGAAAGAAGATTTTTCCTGTGTTTAGGATGAAGATCAGGAGATAGCATTTCCAGAGGGCAAGTGGCCCTTTTTGGTCACTGGCCTTTGGTCAGGGAAAGAAGTTTAAGAAATGATAGAGCCCCTTCTTAGCCATACCCCTCACTCCCTTTGACCCATATTCAGGCTCCAAATATCATTTACTACAGTGGGAGATGGGCACAAACTATGTGTCTCTGACTAGGAAAAGTGACAACTTCCTAAGAAACAAAGAACATATGGCAGGTGATTTACATGCCCCATCCCCTACTCCAGGTGGAACTTGCTTGATTGAAACTCTTTTATTAGAACAAAAAGGAAGGAAGGTCAGGAGGCCCACAGAAGTCAGTATAGTAAGACATAATTTTCCACCAACTAAATAGACCCCACTGAATAGGACTTAGTCCTCAAACAGCCCTTGCTCAAGTGGGGAAGAAGGCTAGAGGCTTGCCATGGGCCAAGCAAACTTTCTGGGATGTCAAATTCCAGCATGTACTTCTGGCTTGGATGGTCATTTGGGGCATGCTTATAAAGTAGAACCAATTAATATAAAAACTATTACTGATAAAAATAGCAAGCCAAATTAACCGCACAGATGAGAGGAAGCATATATAATCAGTTAGATTCACATTAGCCATGTTGGAAAACTAAAGTCTTTTGGGATCTGGATCTCAATGATATTTCTTCCTGTGCTGTAAAAATTCTAGTTACTGGGTTTATAAGCCTGCAAGAAGCCCTAACTGCAAAACACATTGGACTTCCAAAAGCATACAGTGATGGCTATAAGGATGCATGGCACAATGAATTGTATGGGACATGATAAGTTCCTTAGGGCATTTCACTGCAATGAGACATTAGTGTTACTGTGGCCCTGTGGTTTAGGGCCTCGGTCCCAATGAGCTTTAAACTTTTCGGTCTTGCCTTACTTGCATGAAAGGTCAATACTCCACTATGGGAGACTAAGCTATCTACCAACAGTCCTAGCCCTCAGTTTTGGGATTCCCAGGACATGCTGAAACAAAGTCATGTATATTTTAAAGTCTTGGAAGTGGGCCACCCCAGATATCATCATATTCTCAGATAGAGCCAAAAAGAAAGCAGGATTCTACCCAGGCATGTCATGCACAGGGAGCAGTCTCAGACCTCCCCAGCCCAGCACATTATAGCTGATATCAAGAGCCTTGTATATACTGCCATAACCCACCCCCTCTCTACTCCCCCTTCCCATGCATGCCTTACCTGCTTAAGGAGGAAAGGGTAGAAGATTCAGAAGCCAGAGAGGATACTGGAGACTTGAAAACCCATCCTATTTATAGGGGTTTTAATTGTCCTGCTAGACCATCCCAGGAGACACCCATTCTGTGGTGGAGTCTGAATCACTCTGGGCCCAGCCCAGCTCAGCGCAGCCTGACCTCTCCCTCTGCAGACCATTTGGTTTATTTATTTCCCCCACTTACTCACGAACCTGTTTGTCATTAGATAGATGCTCAAGTCCCAGCCCCATTTAATTAGGGGAGTGTGTGTATGTGTGTGTGTGTGCATGCTGCGGGGGTCCCAAAAGACCAGTGTAGGTTTCATTCATCCTTAATATGTGTCACTTACCAAGACTAATGGAGGACAACTGTTAAATCATACCAAAGAAGGATATTGATATGCTCACTTTATAAATACCCGTCAGAGTGGGGACTAGTGATTCTAGGTAAATAGCCAGGATATATTTCCTGGAAGAGATTTATTTTAGGCTATCTTGCTTATGTAGGTAGATATGTATATTTTAATCTATTGACCTGTTTTAATTTTAACTTTTTTTTTTCATTTAACAGGTTTATCTACTAGAGGGAGAATTAGATACATGACCAATTTGGGGAGGGAAGGGTGTGATGATGATGGAGCTGCCACCTTTTAAGGTTTTCCTAAAATGTTACAAGTTGATGGACAGTGTGGATGCTATGACATCTGTGAGTAGAGCTGCTGTTGGAGTCACTGCTTATTCCTCACCTCTGTACCTATGACAGGTCAGCAATCTCTTAAACACAAGAAATTCTCAGTAACTTTTTGTGGAGTAAGTCAATTACTGATTTTTGGAAGCATTTTGGAATCTTGTGTAAAGTGCAAAAAAATTCTAGACTTACCTCTACTTTCTACTTTTGCCTCACATCTAGATGTGAGTTAGTGATGATGCTTGCTATTATTGACTATGTGTTCAGCGTTCTGAAGGCAATTACAGAAGTGCAGAGGTTTTAGTTCAGTTGGAATAAAGAAGCTTCATGTAGAAAAAGATTTTGAACAGAAAGAGTAGGACATTAGAAGTGCTGAGAGTCAGACAAACTCGGTACATGTGGAGTCTTTGTGGGGTAGGCCTAGGCTCCCCTCAGCAGGGAGGATTTGTGTCATTCCTCATGGAATTCTGGTAGGCAGAAAAGAAAGGAAAGAAATCCTGGTGGGGAGAAGGGAAAGACCAAAGGTACAAGGCAAGAATTTATAGGATGTGTTTGGATTGCAGTAAGCTGGTGAGTCTGGCTGGAATGGAGGGTATGTAGAAGAATTGAATTAGAGAATTTTAGAGCTGCAAAGGAAATCTAGTTTTAGCCTCTTAATTTTACAAATGAGGTCCAGATAGATGGAGTGACTTGCCAAGGGTCTCACACTATTATGATAAAAGCCAGGCTCAGAATCTTTGTTTTCTTACCTCAACCCAAAGTGTTTTTGTTTTTTTTTCTTTTACTTGACAGAGAGAGAGAAAGATCACAAGTAGGCAGAGAGACAGGCAGAGAGAGGGGGAAGCAGGCTCCCTGCTGAGCAGAGAACCCAATGCAGGGCTTGATCCCAGGACCTTGAGATCATGACCTGAGCCAAAGGCAGAGACTTAACCCACTGAGCCACCCAGGCATCCCCCAAAGTGTTCCTATACATTCTCTGAGACAGATTTGGGGACTGCTTTGGGCTAGTTTTTTTTTTTTTTTTTTTAAGATTTTTATTTATTTATTTGAGAGAGAAAGAGAATGAGCTGTGGGAAGAGTGGAGGAAGAAGGAGAAGCAGATGCCTTGCTGAGCAGGGACCCTGCTGATATGGGGCTCAATCCCAGGACCCTGGGATCATGACCCAAGTTGAAGGCAGACATTCAACCAACAGAGCCACCCAGGCATCCCTTTAAGGTTAGTTTAAAGAGAAATTTGGTCAGGAAAATGACATGATCAAAGCATTGTCTGGGGGAAGATTTTAATCTGACTGCAGTAAGGTGGCCAGCTGTCTCAATTTGTCTGGGACTAATGGGTTTCCCAGGACATGAGACTGTCAGTGCTAAAATGGGGAGAGTTCTGGCTAGCCTGGGACGAGTCAGTCACCAGAGACTGCAGTACACAGGATGAATTGGAAAGAGTAATGTCTGAGCAGGGAGACCATTTGGGTCTCATGGCATGCATGAGAAATGATGAGAGCTTTGACTTGGGGCTAGATTAGATGAAGGGCAGGGAAGGTGGATAAGTCAGGGGAGACTCAAGACTTTAGGCCTGGATAGCTCAGAGAACTGTGGTGTGCTGAAGGAACCCCAAAGGGGTTTCAGATTTGGCACTCCTTCCAGCATCCCACAGGCTTTCTACCTCTGGGATCCTGCCATCCTTCCTCCTGCTTGCATCCTCTGCTCTTCGGGATCTTCTGGAACTGTCAGGACTTGCTTCAGTCTGCTTGTAAATCCTGAAATCTCTTTCTGCTTTTGAATCTTGACTTGTGAGTGCTATTCAGTTATGACTCTTCTTACCCATTAAAAGCAAAAACCAAGAGAAGGTTTGGTGACCCCAGAGGCAAATAAGGAGAATGGCAGTCAGAAGGGTAGAGGGTAAAGACAGTAGCCATTGCCATAGAGTGGCAAAGCTGTGGCCCCCAAGATGTTGGCATCTTCCAGGGCTCCCTAGAAATTCTTTTATTTAGATGGGCAGTTCTCTGCAGTGGAGAGAAAGATGATATTCTCCACAGTAGGGTCTGCTATGTATGCATACATTCAATGCTTAGTAAGTTTCTACAGGAAGGACAGAGAACTGTGTGCCACCCAGTCAGTCCATCAGTGGGGATGTGTGAGCTCATGGAAGGCTCTTTTGTAGGCACTGAAACACAAGCACAGCCTTTGTTTTCAAGGAACTTTCAATCTTACTGGAGCATGGGGTACACAGGCTCCTTCTCTGCAGTTGAAAGTGCAGTTGAATCGACAAGGCATTGGGAGAATTTGGTTAGAGGAAAAAAGGGGGAGGATAGAGAGGCTAGAAATAACACATATTTGAAGAAGTCATGGAACATACTGGGCAATTTTGGGCAAATCACTTAACCTCTTGGTCTTACATTTCTTCATCTGTAAAAGGAAAGATTTGGACCAAGTGTTTTTTCCCCCCACCCCGGCATTAACATTTTTAAGATTGTGTGACTCTGATCTAAGGGTTAGCTTTAGAGATTATGTTTTAACTTTGCTCTATTCATGAGTGTGTTAAAGGCCTCAGAAGCTTGTGCTTCATAGTCATCCTCTGTGGAAAAGATGGAGGGAAATTGTGAACGTTTGGTCACTTAGTTAACATTTGTAATTTGCATGAGGATTTCCACTGTTTTTGTTCATTGTTTTTCAGTGTGTTTTTGCATTCATGTTTGAATGTGGCCTTGTGTTTTCAAAGGCAAGATTTTTTAAGCTACAATTTATTGAGGTCTTATTGTATGCTAGGCTCTATGTTAAGCATTTTAATATGTGTTATCTTGCTTAATTTCTACAACTCCGTGAGGCAGGGAATACTATCATCAGTTTTCAAACAGAGAAACTGAGGGTCAGAGAAAGATAAATAACTTGCCTATTTGATTCCACAACTTCCTGGCTCCAAAGCCCTTGTTCACAACCCCTATGTTTATACCACCTTTTGTAACAGGACTGGTGATTGCCTGCTCCACAATGAGAGAAATAGTTTTCCGCAAAAGCTAAAGTAAAAAAACCAAACTTCCTAACGACCTACTTTTATGGAATCCAACTTTGAACTGAGAACCTTCTGATGCTTAGCCAGTCAAATGTTTATTATTTTCTAGTGCTTCTTGCATACCTAAAGGTTCCAACACTGAAGGAGTTTGTAATCTATTTGGAGAGATTAACAGATGCTTATTCTTTTTTTTTTTTTTTTTTTAAAGATTTTATTTACCTATTTGAGAGAGAGACAGTGAAAGAGAGCATGAGAGGCGAGAGGATCAGAGGGAGAGCAGACTCCCCGTGGAGCCGGGAGCCCGATGATGCGGGACTTGATCCCGGGACTCTGGGATTGTGACCTGAGCTGAAGGCAGTTGCTTAACCAACTGAGCCGCCCAGGCGTCCCAGATGCTTATTCTTAAAATTTTTTTTAAACGTGCATACAAAAAGTATCCTCTGTTTTTACAGTTGACAGAATGAGATGGAAGAAGTTCCATGTATTGCTCATTCCTTTCAGGTCTTGACCCTATTAAAGCCCTTACTGTTCATTTCCCATGGGATGCAGATGTGCCTGGTGGGTGTGACAGGTACTATTTTGAGCTAATAGAATTTTCAGGAAGTCTCCTTGCATATTTTGACCAAATCATTAAGGATAATTATCACGGAACTCTTAGACTTACTTTTTCCTTCTGTTGAGAAGTTGGGTGCCTATTTAGAGATGAAATCCTCAGGACCCAGAGCATGGCTGTTTGTATGACAAAGGGAGGCCCTTGTGTAATCCTAAAACAGGCTCTCCATTCCTGCTTAGCTTTTGGAATCAAGCACGTAGATAAACTGGAGATGGGGGGAAAATGACCACCTTCTCCTGGAGAGGAGTGGGACTAATTAATAGGCATAAAAGTCTTTGAGATTTCTTGATATTGAAGGGTCATTTATTATCATCTGCACAAATAAGTTCTCATTTTAAAAATCTTTCCTTGCAGCTGAATTACCCTCCTGTTAATTATAGGCCATCTCCCTATTAATGACATCTGTGAGAGTCAGTGGTTTTTGCAGGTAACACTGGCCTCAGCGATATTTTAACTTTGTTGGAAAACGTGTTTTGAGCCAAAGGAAAGGGATGTTGGGTTCTTGAGAGTCTGGTGCACAGGTTTGCATCTGGAGCTGGGCTTCCTACAGCCAGTGTGTAGCCCAGCTTTTTCTTCTATCGTAGCTTTTGTTTTTGAATAAAAGATTGCATCATCCCCCACCTCCCCAGTGTTTCAGACCATGTTCCCCCCACTGCCCCATGAAACAAACAAGAAAGTGTCAGAAGTTATTGCTGAGCACAGTCCATGGGGGTTTAGATAATTCCCTAGAATATAGTTAATAATGCTACAGACTGAAACATATGTCCTCAAAGTCCACCACGTGTGACTGAAATTGGATCATTCAGCTTAGGTTTCTGAGTTTTTTCCTACTTTTTATTAAAGAGCATCTTTATAAAAGATTTTATAAAATATGTAATTCATATGCCATACAACACACCCATTAAAATTGTGCCATTCAGTATTTTTTAGTATTGTGCAACCATCATTAAAATCTAATTTTTAGAACATTTTCTTCCCTCCCTCCCCACCCCCAAGAAACCCTATGCCCATTCACAGTCATTTCTTATTTTGCCCTCTTCCATCCCATGGCAACTGCTGATCAACTTTGTCTCTTTAGATTTGCTTATTCTGGAAATTTCTTGTAAATGGAATCATATAATATGTGGCTTTTTGGACTGGCTTTGTGCACCTGGCATAAGATTTTCAAGGTAGCATGGGAGCTATGAGCCTCCCGGGGTGGGGGGAGGGCTTGTACAACACTTGCAACCCAGTAGCAACCAAAGAACCCACAATAGTAGGCACCTAATAAAGGTTTGTTGACCAAAAGAATGAATATGTCCTGAGGTAAAGTGGGAGTAGAGGAAATGGGGCAAGGGAGACAGATAAATATACTTCATAACCTGTGAAGTTTCAATTGTATTTTGGGTATTATTAGCAAGTCACTTGGGGTTCCATCAGTGTTTTCCATTCTCTGGCCTCCACCCTTCCACCCCCCATGTCAGCTCCTTCAGGATGGGAAAAGGTGAATTTGGGGAGTCTGGGTATGTGGAAATCAGTGCTCAGGCATCTGCCTATTCCCTTGTACAAATGGTTGGATCTCCTCCTGCTTTTCCCTGCAGCTTCTCCTGGCCCCTCACCTTGGTGCCCCAAAGAGCCCTCAGGGTGAGAACTGGAGGCCCTGGCTTCTCATCAGGGCCCAGCTTTCACTGTGAGCTTGGAAAGGATATTGCTACTTTGTGACTATCTTTAAATGAGGGATGGCTTTGAAGACATAACTGGTTGAGCTGGGTACCTTCCTACTTCTGCCTGTCTGTGCTCCCTGAGGTCTCCTGGCTCTGAGATTCTGTCCTAACTCATTTCTTGTCGCTCCTGGCCTCACCTTTGCTCCAGCTACTGCTCAGGGAGGGATTTGTTTCTGTTTGCCATGACTGTTATGGAGCTAGCAACATACCTCCCTGCCTCCAGTCTTCCTTTCTAATTTATTCTTCACACTATCCTGAGAGTAATTGTCTTTTCTCAAGGAGGGTTATAGTTTCCTATAAGAATAAAGGGTTTTCACTTTTCCATAAGAATCAAGTTCAAAATTCTTTTCTAAAAGATTATTTATTTATTCATTTGAGAGAGAGAGAGAGGGTGAGAGAGAGAGCATGAGTAGGGGGAAAGGAGCAGAAGGAAGGGGGGAGAACCAGACTCCTTGCTGAGCAGGAAGCCTGACACAGGGCTTGATCCTGAGATTTTGGGGTTAAAGACCTGAGCTGAAGGCAGAAGATTAACTGACCGAGTCACTCAGGTGCCCCAAGTTCAAAATTCCTTTTTTTTTTTTTTTTTAAGATTTTATTTATTTATTTGAAAGAGAGAGAGAGAGAGATAGCGAGAGACAGAGCACCAGCGGGGTGAGAGCTAGAAGCAGGCTAAGCAGGAAGCCTGATGTGGGGCTCGATCCCAGGACTCTGAGATCATGCATGACCTGAGCCGAAGGCAGGTGCTTAACCGACTGAACCTCCCAGGTCAATTTCAAAATTCTTAACATGCTCTTTGAGGCCCTCCACAACAAGCAGATCTATGTTTTCATGTACTTTTACTTCTTCCTGACCACTGTGGACTTCTTCAGTTTCTCTTACTAAACCCTGCAGTGTCCTTTCTATTTTTATTCACAGCGCTTCTCCCCCGGACCCACTCCTCTCCATTTCTATAAAAATTCTACCCATTTTATTATTTTAAAATTTTTTATTATTTTTTCTTTAAATTTTAAAGCTCTATGCCAAATGTAGGGCTTGAACTCATGAGTTGCATACTCTACTGACTGAGCCAGCCAGGTGCCTCCAAATTCTTCCCACTTTAAACACATTTAAATAGTTACCTTTTCTATAACAGCATCTCCAGCTCTTCTTCACCAGAACTATCTCCTCTCTGCTCTGCCCTACCCCATACTCTGTAGCCCTCACTCTCAGTGTTTGCGATGCGCTCTTCTGTGTTCTGTAGATGGCTGTGTCTGTGTTTGCCTAGCTCACGAGACTTTGAGCTGTATAAGGGAAAAGACAGTCTCTTAATTCCTCTGCCTGTCTCCTACCAGCTCTGCTTTGCCATTCCCAATTTTTTTTTTAGGGCTTCTGCTTTTTTTCAAAATATATATTTTTTAAGATTTTATTTATTCATGGGGGGGGGAAGAGAGAAAGAGAAAGAGGCAAAGGGAGAGGGAGAATCCAGTTTTTTTAAAATTGACACTGAGTGGCTTTCTTTAGCTACTGTGTCCCCTGTAGAGTGGGAGTTAGAAACACACAGCTAAGCTCTCATTTCATGTGGTCTCTTAGTTGTGTCCTGTTTCTATGTATACTTCTTATTTCTGAATGAGATGATGAGTTCCCTGTGGGCAGGGACCTAGACTTCCCTTGTTTTGCTCCCCGCATGTCCCCTGCCACAGTACTAGGGCCCCAGTGGGTGGCTGAACCTGACAACTGCCCACCTCTACAAGTCTGTGCTCCATGGGGAGTTCTGTGTGGGATTTAGGGCTTGTTTGTGGTTTGACTCTTGGGAATAAAGAGAATACTCTATCAAAATGATAGCTCCGTACAGGGTGTGGGGCAGGAAGATGGCTTTGTAAGCTGGACCGGTGGTGGGCTATGATAATTTCAGGAGGCCTGGGGAATGGCTGCTAGTATCTTGAAGGATTTGCATGGATAAAGAACGGAGGAACAGTTTTAGTTTCCCCAGAATTAGCTGGGTGCTGTGGACCCCAGGCCCAGCTGATAGGGTGGGATCTGGGCATAGCCTGAGAGCTGCAGCTCTTGCCAGTAGCTGAGTGTATCTGTCACACTGGTCAGCTGGTGCACATCGAGTTCTGGATTGGGCGGCTGAGAGCAGTGTTGGGTGAGCCTTGGACTCATTGGGCCTCTGGAGGTCATCTTGCCCTGCCTGGCCCCAGATGGTCAGTGCCCAGGCCATCCTCAGCAGGTGTCCATCCTGAGGCTCCCCCAGAGGAACAGACTACCCACTGTTTCCGAGAAGCTCATGCCTGTTTTTCATTCCCTTAGCTGTCAGGTGCAGTAGGATGCTGGATCCAGGGTCCTGAGAGAGCAGGGAGAGAAAAGCAGGTAATCATGGGGATTTACTGTGAAGGCTTCAATAAGGGGAATAATCCTTCAGGGACCTTTGCCGGCAGAGCACAGAAGGAGTATTAGAGGTCACTAGCTCATGGCCTACGGGCTCTGGTGGAGATTATCTGGGAGTGGGAAGCGGTACTGTCCCCAATCCTCTGTGATTTGTTGTCTGGTTCCCCAAATGAGGGCAGTTGGTGCCTGAATGGTAACACCTACTTGTCACGTCCACCTAGCATAGCAAATTCTTGGCATAGTCAGGAAACAAGAAAGATTGAAGGCCAAGCCAGAGTTTTCTTCCTTGATTGGCTCATTCCTTCATTTATTTATTTATCTTCTTGACAAAATGTTAAGTGATGAAGACAGAATCAGTAACAATGCAAAGGATTCTGGGAGAGGTTACAGAAGAGCTGGGGGCCAGGATTGGGGAAAAGCAAAATTTTACCGTCATTTGTTCTCTCCCCACAGTGGGACCAGCCCAGACAGCACTCCTTGTCCCTCTGCTCCCCCACACAGTGCCTCACACCCTTTGTGGGCCTCAGCCAGACTCAGTGGCATCACCACATCCCTTTGCCATGGCTGTTCTGCCCACTCATCCTCTTTAATCCCTAATCTCTTCATTGTGGTCACAGATGCTCCACATGGCCCCAGCACCCTGCAGGGAAGAAATCATTAGTTTCTCGTGGCATCCAGAAGCAGCACGCTTTACTGTTTGTCAAAAGGAACAGAAGAGAGGGATTAGGGGAGGAAAAGTGGCAGCAGAGGGAGAGGCCCAGGCGGGATTTTGTCCTGACACATTGCCTACGCTGATCAGAGTCCGGAGGAGCCTGGCTGCTGATCTGAGTATCTTGCCTCCGTTCATCTGTGCAGAATGCCAGCATGCTCCTGCTGGTATGCAAGAGAAGAGGCTGGGAGTCCCCTCCACAGTATTTCCTGGACTCTGACTCTGCCATGTAGAGGTGGGCCGGTGAAGTTGGGTGCAGGGCATTCCTGGCCATCTGGAAGGACCAAAGCCCCTGGTACTGGGAACCTCTCAGGTTCCATAGAACAGGGAGCATCAGTATCCAGGGCCTTCCTGCCTTTGAAAAGGGAAAAATTAAGGTCCCTGGAGAGAGGTTGTGAATTTTACAAGGTCACACAGCATCACACAAGAAGTTAATCATAAAGCTAGTTAGAACCCAAATGGTCTAGCATAGGGGTATAACCACTGGATCTTTCTTGTCCTGAGACTGTGTTCTACTCTTCTCTCTGGTCCTGTTTACTAACCCCACACGAGGCAAAGAGAAGCTGGGTCCGAGGGTCATGCAGATCTGCGTGGGCATCCTAGGTTTGCTCAGGCTTGTTCTCTTAGCACAGAGAGGATGTGGTCAAGTGCACGTTCTGTTCCCCTTCCTAGGGGCCTGCCCATCATTTCCTTTCTGGAAACTCACTGGGCAACAGAGGTCCTGACCTCCTCGGTTGGGCACAGTGCTGACGATATTTAGGCCTCCATTTATAGAATGTTTCAGGAGCTCAAGTACTTTATGGGTAGAGATTAATTACTGTCATGATTTATCCTACTAGCCACCCGATTTGAGAGATAGTGGAGGAACTTTCTGAGACTAATTCGATCTGTGCCATTAATTTGAGTACTGAGGATGTGGGTTATGGAAAGTAGACCATTTCAGACAATCTGCTTCATGCTGTGCTGTCCCCTTTGCTGCCTTTGCCCCATGACCCAGTCCTTTGCAGTACCTTCCTATCGTCCCTGCCAGGCTCTCATCAGCTGGGTCCTAGAGAGCCACACATCTCGCAGAAGAGGAGATGGGTGGTTTTCACACTGAATCATTGTGAATGTTGGGTGGGGAGGACAGAGGGAAGCAAGGGCAGATGATTTCTAGCTTTGCTCACTGACAATTAAGATTTTGAGAGGACCATCACTTTAGTCTAGAAGGCAGATAGGAAAGGGACTTGGATTTCCCTTGATGGCAAACACATTTAGTGAAAAATATTTAGAATGTGAAGTGCATGAATTGCGCTGCAGGGGAGGAAGGTGCATCTGGCATCAGGAACTGGCTTTTGTTGCTGGGTCTGTGAGCTCCTGGCTGTTTGGCACCAGTAACCTGGAAGGATCCCTTCTGAGGAGGGACTGGTGTGTGTGCTGCAGCCACTGGGCACTGAGTGGGTGTGCTGTGACCACGTGGGCTGCGTGTACTGGATCAGATGCAACCCTGCCATGAACTTGATACCCTCCTATGCAGTCCCCTGCCCTGAAGCCCAGATCCAGACTCGCTAAAGGGAGCTCTGTGCCATTGGCAGCCTCTGCATCCTGGTGAGGCTCTTCCTTGGAAAGCGAGCTTTTGTTTGATTTTGTTATCAAGTCCTGACCCATGTCAATGTTCCTCCCCCTCAGTCTTCCTAGAATGCATGGAGGCTTAGCTGTAATAGCAGCCAAGATTTTTGTTTGAGGCTTATCTCCAGGGACCCAGTAACCGCCTTTTCTTTTCCTATCACTTAGCGGATGTCTCCCTTTAGATTGTGAATATAAGATGCTAGGCTCTGCAGAGTCACTGGTTTCTGTCGCAGCATGGAATTGTAGTGAAGACAAAGTGCTCAGAACTCTGCCGGCACACAGTGGGCCCATGGGAAATGTTAGCTGCTTTCAATATGATTTTTTCTGTCTGTTAAAAGCTAGGCTAGACACTTGGCACATGATCGATGTAAACTTAGCCTAAATTATCCATGGGGAGCAATGGGCTCCGGACTGTCCACATGGTGCAGGAAGGGGGTCCCAGGGTTATGGCCCTGTTTCTTGCGAATATATACCTCCATGTGTGTGCTGGGCAGCCCCGGCCTCCTGCAGTTTGTCCCAGCCTCCTCTGCCAAGCAGACCTCTGTGCTGCACTCTTGTGGCAACGCTTGGAGCCTTGCCAAATGGCAGGCTCCCTGCAGGCTCTGCCTATGTCTTCTGGGTCTCTGTGTCCCTTACTCGTGGCACAGTGTCTGGCCCAGGGCACTCTCCTGGGGTGAATAAACCTAAGAGGAGACCCAAAGAATGGACACCCTTGCAGTGTGTACTACAAAGGAACCAGGAACACTAGCTCTCAGCCTCCCTGGCTCCAGAGCCAGATGGCCCAGGTTTATGTGCTGGCTCTGGTGCTAACAAGCTGGGGGAACCTGGCAGTGAGGGGCACGTGGTGGGTACTCAGTAAATGTAAGCTGTGATTATTTTTAATCATCATTATTAGTAGGAGTGGACCAGTTCCTGGAATAGTCAATGCAATTTTGGTCTCCACACTTGAAGTAACAAACAATGAAAATTTCAGAGGTAACTAGAAATGATGATAAAGAACCTCCTATCTGAAGGCCTCTGTCCTTGCTCTTCCCACTGCCTGGAATGCTCTTCCCTCAGAGAGCCATGTGGTTTAAGTCCTCATTTTATTTAGGACTTTGCTCAAATGTCAACTTATCAGAGAAGCCTTCCTAGCCACCCTGTAGAAAATAATAAGTCATCACTGAGCTTTCTATTCCCTTACTCTGCTTTATTTTTCTTCTTAGCAGTTACTGTTGCCAGCTGGTTTGGTGCACATTGGCTCATTTATTATCTCTCTCCTCCCCTAGAAAGTGAGCACTTTATAGCCCCAGTGCCCACAACAGTGCCAGGCACACAACACATGCCCCTTAATTGTTTGAATGGCAAAATTAAGTTTCTTCCTTTACAGAGGATGACAGCAGGAAGGGCATTAAATGGAAAATTGTAAGCTCAAGAAGGGCATATATTACACGAATATAGCTGTGTCCACTAACACCTAATGTAGACTAAAGGAGTCCCACTCCCTTTAAGGCTTGCAAAAGATCAGTTTAAGACAAAGAGAAGGGATTCCTACTTCATACAACAGGCCACCGCGGGGAGGAAATCCTTGCTCCAAGAAACGAGACTAACTAAAAAATATGAATCCAGTCACAGATTTCCAGCAGATCTGGGTATCATTTCTAGCTGTCTGGCACTGGGGTTTCCACAGCTTTCATGCCTAAGACTCTGGTGCCTTTGTTAGGGGGAGGCTTTTCAACGAATACACACTGGGCTGCTTCCTAACTGGCTATTCAGATGATGCTGTGTACGAGGGTGACAAGAGAGAGAAGTGACAGGGCAAGGGATAAGTGAGGGGACAGTACAGAACAAGAGATCAAATTTCCTGTGCATCCTCATGAGTGGGAGACACAGGGAAAGAACTCTGGAAGAAGGGTTCAGATTTGAAAATTTGGGAGACTACCCTAAACCTTGGGCTAGAGGGATTCATTCTCTCCATGGTTCGTTTATTGAACAGGTGTTTATTGATAACCTTGTTACACATCAGGCATTGCTCTAGACATAGGGGTCCCAGCAGCGAAACCCTGGCCTCATACAGCTTCATGTTCTAAGATGGGGAGACTCATAATAACGTGAGTAACATCGGTAAGGGGTCAGTCGGTGCCAAGCACTCAGGAGAAAGAGAGGCAGGGCTGGGGACTGGGTGTGTTGGGACAGTGGAACAAGGCAGGGACGGGGTGGGATTGTAATCGGCTAACTGCAGTAGGCTGCTCTGAAAAGGCAATATTTGATAATGGCCTGAAAGAGGTGAAGTTTTCTGTCTGGTCCCAGCCAGAGGCCCACACAGTTCTCAGTGGCCTATTTACATTTGACTGCATGCTTTGGAGTCTCCTTTGGTCCCTCTGTGCCTTCTACCATGTTTTCTTCTCTGGCCTGGCCATCTAGTTTACTCAGTAAACACTGGGCATGAGGACACTGTAAACAAGATAGCAGGATCCAAGCCTCTGTGGACCTTTCAGGCTGAAAAAGGAAACAAGTAAATAGTTACCCAACAGTGCAAGGGCTGCTGCTTTGGACATTTTCAGGGTGTGAGGCAGTGCAGAGCAGAGTGCCATCCTAGGCCTCCCAGCCGAGATGGAGCCTGAACCCAAGATGGTCTCTTCTTCATTCCCTGCCCTCTCTCCCTGCCTTCTTCCACACTTTCCTGTCTCGAATGTCTCCTGAATTTTGAGTTCTTTCCCATACTCCCATTTCCTTTTTTTTTTTTTTAATTTCATTTCTTTTCAGCGTAACAGATACTCCCATTTCTTGTTGTCTTAGGCATCATGACTGATTCTCCCTGGCCTTTACTTCCCGATTAAGTGAACATAATAGCTGTTGCCACCCATATGCGCATAAGAATGCAGGAGTGTTACAGGGGATTAGTGTGGCATTTTAGGATTAAGGACAGGATGGTAGTTTAAAAGCTTTTAGCTCCTCCTAAATCAGGGGAGCTGCGGGACACAATGCATTGTTAAGCCTCACAAGATTTTCCTGTGGCGATACTTCGGTTTCTCTCTACGTCTCACACTGGCTACTGTTTGGGAAGTCTGGGCACGACTGCTTTGGGTGTGAAGCACAGGTCTCTTGGACCTCACCCCTGCTCCCTTTTAGGGCCTTGTGACCATAAACTTCAGGTATGTGACACCTGATGAACTTGCAAGGGATGTGGCTGGTGTCAGGGAGGTTTGCTGAAGGTCACCCACGGCCACAGTGGGACACGGTAGAGATACTACTGTGGTTCTTGTCCTCTGCAATGCGGACCTCACAGACTGGGCACCGGAACGGGGGCCCCTTTCTGTGTTAGAGTCTCCACAATCTGACCTGACTCCTGTTTCCAGCTCCATCTCCCCTCCAGAATCCCCCTGCTCTAGTTGACATGATGTCTTTGCTGAGGCCCTGGCCCACCTCCACAACTTCGCTCAGGCAGTGAGTCCTCTGTGAAATGTTTCTTTTACCTATCACTTTCTGTAGATCTGTCTCCCCCGCCCCCCCCATGAAACACCCCTTGAGCCCTCCTTTGATGTCTCCTTGAGCTGAGCTTCCCAGCACACCTTATCTAGCCCAGCACTTTGGTTCAGCAATATCTACTACTGTAGAGGATCCTCAAGCTAGAACTGGCCAACACTCCATGACCCTAACCCAGTGGTTTTCAAACTGCTCCTTGGAACCTGTCAGGGGCTGAGGTGAGGCGCCTGATGGGAAGGACTCTGCTGCTTACCCTCATTCAACTAATTGCTTTTAGCTTTCAAACATCCCAAGCTTTGCTTGAGGGAGGGGTTCTGTAGTCAAACAGTTTGAAAACTATAGCAGCAGATTTGATTTGTTTATAATGTGGACATATAATATCCAATGACACATACTGAGACAGTGCTGGGATCAGAATGTCAGGCCCTTTTTACCAGAAGATATTACTAGAGTCGTGACCTGCCCCGTTGTACCATCTAAAGTGAATTATAATCTCTTTACAATAATAAAATGTCTTATACCTCCTTGTTCACTGGCACAACACCCTGCTCATAGATGTTCGACAAACACTGTCACATCCCTCCCCTCCAGTGGTGGTGATAGCAGTGACACGGAGGACACATCCAGCGAGCTCCTGAGGGGCCCTGGGCTAGCTTCCCTGGCTCTGCCCCTCAGGTGCTGTGCCTGTGGCAGCGGTTAAGCCATAAACGCAGGCAAGGCATCTCAGGGGGATCTCAGTTGCTCCCCAGACTGTGCTTTTGCTTGTCAATAAGGTTAACATGAACCAACTCCACCCTTTTCCTCATCATTCAGCATTGGCCTTAAAACTGTCTCACCTGCGCCACTAAGAAATATGAAGGTTCCCAAACACCCTGGGCAAATCCAGCTTCCAGGCTGAGTCCTTGCTCTCCTGCCCACACTCACCTTCCTCCTCTGCTCTGCACGTGGTCTTTAACATCCCCTTCTCCATGGAGCCTGCTCTGGTTCCAAGGCTCCCATCTTCCTTTCTCTTTTCTGGAAAAGAGGAAAGTCAAGTCTTCCTTTCTCTGATAACAGTGACTTTACCTTTATTATCTTGTTTTCTCAGCTTTGTTCAAGTATAATTCACAAATAAAATCATAGTGTATGGTGTACATTGTGAAGATTTGATATACATGTACATTGTGAGAGGACTCCTCCCGTCTAATTCATTAAGATGTCCATCACCTCGTATAGTTACCTTTTTTTTTTTTCTAAAGAAGATTTTATTGTTTTGGGGGATCGACTTATAATTTTTTCTTTGTATGTATATAAACATATATATAATATATATTTTAAAGTTTTTATTTTAATTTCAGTTAGTTAACATAGAGTGTAATTTAGTTTCAGGTATACAATATAGTGATCCAACACTTCCATACATCTCCCAGTGTTCATCACAACAAGTTGCCCTCCTTCATCCCTATCACCTATTTTATCCATCCTCCACTAACTTCCCCTCTGGTAACCATGTTTGTTCTCTATAGTTAAGAGTTTGTTTTTTGGTTTGTCTTTCTTTTTTCCCCTTTGCTCATTTATTTTATTTCTTAAATTATACATATGAGTGAGATTATGAGGTATTTGTCTTTCTCTGACTTGTCCACTTAGCATAATATTCTCTAGCTCTATCCGTTTGGTTGCAAATGGCAAGAACTCATCCTTTTTTTAGGCCAATACATAATCCATATATACATACATACATACCTACACACACACACACACACACACACACATATACACATCTATCTATATCTATATCTATCTATCTATCTATCTATCTATCTATATGTAGTCCCAAGAGTTTATTTTTGCTTTAGTTTCCCTTGCCTCAGGAGACATATTAGAGAAAGTTGCTATAGCCAAATGTCAAAGAGATTACTGCCATGTTCTGTCCTAGGACTTTTATGGTTTCATGTCTCACATTTAGGTCTAATCCATTTTACACAATTCCTTTTTCATGTGTCTGAAAACATGTAAGTACCAGCCTGTTAGCAATTGATTATACAACACAATGTTATCAACTATAGTACTCATTTATTGAGCTCTCTAGGCTCTGTGTCAAGTGCTTTACATCCATTACTTCATTTGGTGCTCATAACAAACTTGTGAGACAGATAATATTATTACTCTCAGTTTATAAATAGGAAAGTAGGGCTTAAAGATGTCAAATAATTTGTCTGAGGTCCTGGAAGTAATAAATGGCAGCGGCAAGCTCCGAACCCAGACAGTCAGACACCAGAACCTATGGGCTTAACGCTGCAACCATGTTGGGCTCCTATTAGGTTTAGAGACAGTTATATTATGTATCATTTACTCACTGATTCCTTCACCAAATAGTTATTAGGCACCAACTATATTCTAGAGACTTTAACACTATTAGAAGTATGTGTTAAAACTGCCTCATCCCCTTGGTGTTCATATGTGTCAGGCTAGTCTTCCCACCTGGACTGCAAGTGCCCCTCGAGAGCAGTTTCTTATTTACTACCTCTCTTTTTTCCCCCAGCCTTTCTTGCTCACCCACTCAAATGGCTATTACAATGCTCACTCAACTGATTAACTTGATTGCATGACAGCATCCGTAGCCTGTGACACATGCCACAGATTCCCAAATTGGTGGGGAGGTTAGAAGTGATCTGGCCCATTTCCCTGACTCCGAGTAGCCCTAACTACAACTATACCATTCAAGGAAATACGATCATCTAATTTAGGGGTTGGCGAACCATGGCTGTGGGCCAAATCACACCTGCCGACTGTTTTTGTAAGGCCCACAAGCCAAGGATGTTTTTTATATTTTTGACTGAATGAAAAAAAAAATGGAAAGAACACTATTTTGTGATGCATAAAAATCATATGAAATTCAAATTTTAGTGGCCATAAATGGTTTTATTGGAACATAGCAATGCTCATTTGTTACATAGTGTCTGTGGCAGCTAGCTTCCCACAGGCTACTGAGTATGCAGGTGCAGTTGTAACTTGACAGCATTTTAAGGGTCAAGTATGTTGTTCTGAAACATCTCATTTCATTTTCTACCACCAGTGCACACCCATCATGTCGAATCAAACAAACAAAAAAAAAAGAGAGAGAGAGAGAGAAGATAAAGGTAGACTTCAAACGTCCTACTTTTAAGGCACAAAGGAGCACAGTTTGCTCTCTTTCTCATCATGGAATTAAAGGTAAAGTATTATGTTTATTACACAGTGATGCTGCCACTGTGCTCAATTAATACAGTCTGAATGTGTGTTGATGTCATCAGACTAAGCACTCATCACAATGTTCCTAACTCACAGGAAGCAACGGTCAGAAATATTAGGAAAATGAAATTGAAATATTTCATCATCACAGAATTTCTTTACAAAACAATATAAACCAAACCACAATAAAGTAAGTCTCTGAGTAGCTTTTTTGTTAGCGAGGCAAGGAAAGCTTTTAACGTTGGTGAGTTAATTAAATCATATTTGGTTCCAGCAGCTGAAGGAATGTGTCCAGAAACAAGAACCTCAGTTAAGACTACTAGCCTTTTGGCGAAGAGTGAGGACATTTCACACATCAACCATCAGTTAAAAAAAAGGCAAATAAATGGTTTTGAGTGGTTTTCTTTTCTTTCTTTCTTTTTTTTTTTTTAATGAACTGACAGATATTTCTGATACTGCTCCGTTATTTATTTGCGTAGTTAATGCTGAGTTTGAAGTGACTCATGAATTAGCCTCTGGGAATAGTCTGTGGAACAACTGCCTGCAAGGATGTGTTCAAAGTGGTGGATTCTAATTCCCTGAAGGGGAATCTGCTACCATATGTACAATTGACGGCAGAAATACAATTGGAAAAGAAAAGAACTTAGTTGGAAGATTTTCAAAGCTCATGAGAGTGAAGTGATTAAAGCTTATGATTAACCATTGTGTTATTCATCAGTAGATACTTCGGACAAAATGTTTGAGTCTTTCATGTTATTGAACCAGCAGTGTCAATGGTGAACTTCACCTCCCCTTGCGCATTTCATCATGCTCAGTTCTGTGATTTTTTGGGTCAGAAACAGAGGCTGAGGAGTCTCACTTGCTTTATTGCACAAGAGTTTGATGGCTTAGCAGTGGCCAAATTTTACTGTGATGTTTTGAGTTCAAGGCTGAACTTGAAATTTTTATTGAATGAGAAGAATAATCTTCATCCACTATTTTTGAACACAGATAGTTTTGGTAGTTAACTTTTGTGGCAGACTTGATAATGTTTCTTCTTTTTTTTTTTTTTTTTTTTTTAAGATTTTATTTATTTATTTGGCAGAGAGAGATCACAAGTAGGCAGAGAGGCAGGCAGAGAGAGAAGGGGAAGCAGGCTCCCTGCTGAGCAGAGAGCCCGATGAGGGGCTTGATCCCAGGACCCTGGGATCATGACCTGAGCCGAAGGCAGTGGCTTTAACCCACTGAGCCACCCAGGCGCCCCTTGATAATGTTTCTTAATGAATTCAGTCTAAATCTACAAGGCAAAGCAGCTCTCAAATGTGGAACTTACACTGTGCTGAAGTTGTTTCAGAGACAACTAATACTTTGTGAATCACAATAGTGTCAAAGTGTTTCATAGACTTCCTATGTGTCAAAAGTTAAAAAAAAAAAGTGGAGTCTTACTACTCTACAAATTTGCAACAGATGTACTTTCTGAACTCAAACTATTGTACTGGCAACAGTATTTTTGACCTCAAAATAAGTACAAAGGAAATTTCCATTTTTCAAAACAAATTTAATTATGTAACAGAAGATCTTCACCCTTAACCTTCAGTTGGAAGGAATTACTCTTTAATGTAATGCCATGTTATAAGGCAAATATCAAAAGATGAAGCTAGTAGAATTCTATGGATACCTTCCAAGTGACGAATATGCTGAATTAGAATCTTGTCTGTGGATTGACATCAGTATTTGGTAATACCTATGTCTGAAAAGACATTTTTTTTTAACGATTTTATTTATTTATTTGACAGACAGAGATTACAAGCAGGCAAGAGAGGCAGGCAGGGAGAGAGAGGAGGAAGCAGGCTCTCTGTGGAGCAGAGAGCCCGATGTGAGGCTCGATCCCAGGACCCTGGGATCATGACCTGAGCCGAAAGCAGAGGCTTTAACCCACTGAGCCACCCAGGCGCCCTGCAAAGACATTTTAAAATATGGAATATGTAAGATCTCTTTATACATCAGCATTAACAGAGGAACATTTGCAGTTGATTTTGGAGACTGGGAACAACTTTGAACCTTAGATAAACTGTTACTCCTTAAAAAGAGAATTATATTTTTTCTCATTGTAGACCTGTATTATAAAAAATTATATTCAATTATGATCACATTTTGAATTTGGTCAATAAAAATCATGGAAATTTGTTTTCTTTTTTGTTATATCTAAGTACCAATGTAATATTCTTAGGATACAAATGCCTAAATTATTTATTATCTGCCCCTTTAGAGAGAAAGTTTGCCTACCCCTGATTTAATCTATGCTGGAAATGTCCAAGGGACAACCCAAATAAGCAGACAAATAGGTAGTTACCAGAGGATCCCATTTCCTTTATGGTTTGTTTCTTGTCAGAAAATATATTTTCAAATCTCATTCTCAGCTCAGCCCTGCAGTTTAGCTGATTTATTTTGGTATCTGCCATACCATCAGTGAAGAGCAAGGTCAGCAAGTCATTGTGAAAATCAGTTTTAATTTGCTCTGAGTCGGTTCTATGCAGCAGAATAATGAAGCCCTTTACTTGTAATAAAGAAACTTGAGGGTTTATTTGCCTGCGTTTGCTAAACTGGTTTTAATTTATGGGAACTCTCTCCCTCTGAAGCTGGTAAATGCTTATTGGAATGGGAAGGGCAAGGTTGAGGACATCCCCTGGAGATCCTGAAGTGGTTGTGGAGGCGAACAAGAATAAGGGCTTTGGGCATGCTGGGTCTGGTGGAGAGAGGACAGAGGAGCCTCCTGTACCAGTAGGGAAGACAGGGCTCTCAGTAGGGATGAGGTGTGGCTAGAGGTCTACTCAGTCCTCTCCCTGGGCCAGAGCTGCCTGTTTCTTCTGTGTCTTGTTTTCATTTCCTTTCTCTGTCCTTTTGTGCATTACTACTCAAGAAGCGGGGCAGGCGCACCTGGGGGGCTCAGTCAGTTGGGCTTCCGACTCTTGGTTTCAGCTCAGGTCATGATCTCAGGGTGGTGAGATTGAGCCCCAAGTAGAGCTCTGCACTCAGCCCCAAAGTCTGCTTAAGATTCTTTCTGCCCTCCTTTCCCTTCCCTTCTGACCCTCCTCCCCACCCCACACATGCTCTCTCTCAAATAAAGAAAACCATAAAAAAAAAAAGAAGCAGGGGTAGTAAACCCATTTTACAGATGAGGAAATTGAAACCCAGGGAAGCTAAGTAATTGACCAAGACAACATAGTCAGTGTAAGGTGGAGTTGGGGCTTAAACACTGGATTTCTACCTTTCAATCTTGTGTCCATCCCACTGTGTAGCACTGTGGTGCCTGTAGGGTGGGTTCTGAGCCCTTGTTGTTTGACTAACTGGAGGGCATCCAAGAAGACTTTCCTATTCAAACGTTACTGTGCTGCCAACCCATCATTAGACTTGCTCATGTCTTCTCGAGGTACTCTTTGTTTTTTTTAAATTTAAATTCCAGTTGGTGAACGTATAGTGTGATATTAGTTTTAGGAATACAATATAGCGCTCCCATACAACACCCAATGCTCATTATGGCAAGTCAAGGCACCCTCTTTCAAAATGTGGATCAATGTCATAAGGCATTAACACTCTTAAGTGAGTTCCTTCACCCATCCTTCCTCTCTTTCTTTCTTTCTTTCTTTCTTTCTTTCTTTCTTTCTTTCTTTCTTTCTCTCTGTCCCTCCCTCCCCCCTCCTTTCTCCTTTCTTCCCTTCCTCCCTCCCTCCCTTTCTCCTTCCTTCCTTCCTTCCTTCCTTCCCTCCTTCCATCCTCTCTTTCTTTCTTTTCTTCAGTTACTCACACCCAAGCCAGGAAAGTTAGTGTTAAGAGATTGGTGAGTAGATTCAGTAAAGGTTGTAAAAATTTGAGTGAGGATGTTGAAGTCAGATTTTTTTCTCTCTCATCACTGCTCAGGGCCCCTCAGGACTCATCACATAGGCACTTGCCCTTCTGTTCTGGGGCATGAGAGACATGAGTTTGAAATTTTCCAGGTAATCTTTCAAAACATGTGTACTCATCCCTGTGCCGTTCCCCAGGGTGGTGACCAGCCTATGCCCGGCCATGCCCTCTGATGGAGGAGGCCCTCCTGAGGAGCAGCCTGTCTTTTCCTTTCTCAAGGTAGCTCTAGCCTTGGGGACTGTCCATCACTGGGACATGCAATCTACCTGGGACCTCTGCTCCTTGGCTCCCATTCTACCTTCTGGAACAATGTAATTCAAGGCTCATTGAATCCTTCCTCTATCTGACATCCACAAAACATTTGGCCAGGCTTCCTCCTATACCTCTTCTCTATCTCTATAGCTTCTCTTCTTAAAATCTTTTCTCATGTGATGAGGTCTCCAGAACATTCCCAATCCTGACCACCATCTCCAGATGTGCTATTGTTTGTCAGCTGCTTTCATAAAACATGACACCCAGAACTGACTGGTGCCCGTTCATTCCTGTCTGTTTATTTAACAAATATTTATGTAAGCTTGTTCTATGCCAAACCCTGGGCAAGTGTCTGAGGGTTCCTGACTTTGTGATACTTGATTAATACTCAAATAACCAAGTCCAAAAACAACAACAAGCAGCAATACATGCTGTGAAGGAGTGTAGCATATCTGGGAAGATTCCTATCTGCTGAAATCAGAATTTAGGATGATCCTGGTGCCTCTGGCTTGACGGCAAGTCCTGGGCTTTCACAGAGGACTGAGACACACTTTGACTACCCACTTCCACAGAGGGAGGAGCGGTTTAGGTCCCTTCTGATCTGATACTTAGTAACCAGGCTCATTCTCTCGCCTCCAGTCTCTCTGCCTCACCACTTTTTCTTCTCTTTCGGGGAAGACACAGGCAGAAATGAACTAAAGTTGCATAAAAAGAGTCTTGGGAAAGGCTCTGGTGGAGTTTTGGGATGTGGTTCTCAGGGCATAGCCACTTCTGGGAAATGTTTTGTTTGGGTGGCTTTCATTTTTTAATAGACTCCAGGGGTTTCCCTTCAGCATGATGTGACGTTTGGTCAAGAAAGAATTCTTGAGGGACACTTGGGTGGCTCAATCTGTTAGGCATCTGCCTTTGGCTCAGGTCCTGATCCCAGAGTGGGGAGCCTGTTTCTCCTTCTCTCTCTGCTCTTCCCCCCATCCCCTTGCTGGCTCTGTCTCTCTCTCAAATAAATAAATAAAATCTTGGAAAAGAGAGAAAGAATTATTGAGACTTTTTTTTTTTGGTGCCAAAATGTGTTTTGTTAAAGCACTGGGACAGGACCTGTGTGCAGGAAGAGCAGCATTGGAATTGTGAGGATAACTGATTATATACTTTACGTTGGGGAACGAGGGTAGAGATAAAGGAAGTTTCCACTGGGATTTTTAGGTGTTAAAGGAGACTTCCAGGATCCTGGAGGTCTGGCTATTGCCCAGCTGAAGTTACTTTTTCCCTCTAGCAAAACATTACCATTAAGGCAGTTGTGAGTTCCTGGAGGAATGAATGGTCCTGCTCTGCCTGTCTCAGGTATGTATCCATGGGCTGCGGGTTGTAAGGAAATTTAATTTTATCTACACTTCTTTTGACTTGGCTCTCCTCATCAAGAAGAGGCAGAGCTGTGGTTTCCTCTCTTGTCTTTCCTGGCCCCAGAACACCAGTTTGGGCCAGTGTTGGCTCAGTTGTCCCAGGCTGGCCCACTGGCTGAGTCTCTGTGCACTGTGGCTGGAAGAGAGGCAGAGGTCAACGTGGCTCCTCCTACCACAGTACACAGTAGTGAAGAGAGGTTCTGCTCTGCAGAAACTGGGTCTCCTCCCCTTGGCCCACAAATGATAAGAGACCATCCAATAACTACTATTATTGTCACCCTGTTTTCCATGTTACCATTATAGTTGCTATTACTATGTACTGCACTGACCACAGTGAAATCTAAAGAAGAGTTTCATCTCACCCAGGCACCCTGGGTTAGAAATAGACAGTAGGCATTACTGAAAGGGCCTGCCTCGAAGAGTGAGCCTTCCCTCAAATGACAACATGGGAACTGGAACAGGTGGCAAGGTTCTGACTGCGCAGAGGTAGGGAAGAGAAGGTTGAATGGTTGAATGCATAGACTTGAAAGGGTTTAATCTCAGCCCACGTGGTGGGCCAGGGATTGAGGGGCCACTCTCAATGTTCTGTCTTGTCCTAGGCACTGAAGACCTGGATTTGGGGTTTTTTAATGCAGAAGGGAAGAGGGATATAAGGTGCAAAGAACTGAAGACAAAATAGAGGTAAAAAATCTGGAAGAGAACATGAAGTCCATCTCAGTCCTCTTTGAGGTTAACCTGAAGTCAGGTGTAACGGGGGAGGTGGGCTGCTTACTCCACTGAAAGCCTTATGGGAAGTAATTTATCCAGCTATGCCTTGGGGACAGTAGGGTGAGTTTACAGTGCCTTCATAAGGAAGCACCTGGAAACAACCACTCTGAAGGGAAATCAAGGAAAACTATTCCATGGGCTTGGAAATTGTTTTATAAGAAGTTATTAACATGGTGTGGAGGGATGTTGGAGTAACAAAGGAAAACAAAGAGATTACTATGATGTTTTAAAAAAAAACAGAGTGGAAGAAGTTCAAATTATTAGATTTCCACTAGCAATATTCTGGGAAAGAGCATTCTGTTTTTTTAATTTAAAATCTCTCTCAAGATGAAAATATTTTCTGTCCTAACTCTGTGTCTCCTATAAACTTGTGATATGTGGTAGTTGTACATGTGAGAGACACATCCTAGTGTCTGGCCTGAGGATGACTGGTGTCTCTTATACATGAATATTGGTGTTCAGCTCATCAGTCAGGAAATATGAGTGTGGTTCCTGTGAATCAGACTCCTGGTGCCTCAAGACCCCAGGGGGAACCCATGAGTTGGCTCCTTAGCCATCCACCTCCCACTGGAATACACTCTTCAGATTAACCCCCAGGGGTGGTGCTAAATTGCATGTTGGCTTTGTAGCTTTCTGTTTGGCCTGACCTCAGTTGAAAGCTGCCACAAGTTCACCCTTATGTCTGGCACTTGTAGTTTCTTGTTATGGAAATAGGCTTTCTAATAAGAGTCAGAACAACCTGGCTCACATTCAGGCTCTTAACATTGATCAGCCATGGGGTGTTTCTTAGTTTTCTCATGTGCACAACAGCTGAGAGTGGGAAGGAATAAGGAGAGCATTAGTCCTGTTTAACTCTGTTAGTCCTGGGTCTAAGATGACTGGGAGAGGCACCCATTCTTCCACATTACTCAGCAGCACAAGCTCATGGACTTGCTCTGGAATCTGGCATTGCCAATGTGTCTCCCACTGGCCCTCTCCCCTGTGGTCTTCTTTTCCTGCCAATTTTCATCCCTTACAATTACAGCCAGGAATAAAATGAAATCAGTGAACACTCACAGTTGCTCACCAGGTCCTGAAGAGATCCTTAGCAAGGGTGCATGGGACTAGAGCAGTTCTCAGATCAAGGCCTGAGGAGGTGGAGGGGAAGAGCCCCGAGGTAGTGGTGGGGTGGCACTGCAGCTGTTACTGTTGGCACCGGGTTAACTGCATCTGGACAGGATATGTGTCAGTTCTGCCCTAGTATAGAGTGTTGTTCAGCACCTTGCGCTGGGCTTAGTGGAAATTTGCTGAGTTGGGATCAGGGCAGCCGAACTGTAAGACTGTGTACTCTTGGGCATAAGCCGGCCTCTGGCCCAGATGCTTGCTTCTCCCTGCCTGGTGCTAAAGCTGCAGTGCTGTCACCGATCTCTGGGTATGCAGTAGGCACATACTGGCTGGCTCCTACAGTGGGTCTGATGGTGCTCTGAGTGCCCTCTATGGGAACTGGGGGGCCTCAGCAACTGGAGTGGCCCACACATGGCAAGGTGAGGTCCCACAGAACAGGGTGGATTAGCCCTATTCTAGAGGGCTTGGTAAGAGGACAGTGGAAGCAAACACTGGGGAGACAAGTGACTGACTGAACAACATATACAGATTAATGCCAGAAGGGGGTGCAAGAGCTAGTAAAGGGTTTCCCACTGGAGTCTTCCCTGGTGCAGAGTCCTTTAGGACAGGAGACTCCAAATGCCACTGTGTTTGAGCAGCTGTTGAGCTGGTCTTTGGAGCTCCTCTAGTCACATCCCTGAGTCTTAGGAATGGAGCTCTGGTGTTTATGCAATGCAGGGAGATGGAAAAGAAGAGGGGACAGGGGAAAAGATGGTGTGAAGATGGAAAGGGGATGTAAGAGAAGGGTGTATAAGGAGCAAAGGAGGGAAGAATGGAGAAAGGAGAATATGGAAGGAGGGGGAGAGAAGAGGTGGGAAAGGCAGCTGGTGATCCCCAAGGGTAGCTATAGACAGTCAGAGGTGCCCAGGCCATGGAAGTCTGTGTGCTTGTGACCCTTGGCCTCCTCAAACTGGCTCAGCTAAGCCTCACCCGTGTTATGCATCATATCACCCATATGGGTCTTCAAACAGAGCCAGTGTTGCCACTGAAGAGATGTCTGCCATTTTCCAGGGGAGCCATTCTTTAGGGTAGAGGGGCAACCATCCCACATGGACATAAAAATCCCATATCTAGAATTCACACAGATCTCTCAAGTTCATCACCATTGGAGCTAATTCAACAAGCATTCACTGAGCATCACTACATGTAAGTTACTTAGTGTAGTGCTGGGAATAATAGAAAGTCAAGGAACTTACAATCCCACCATGGTAGTGTGCACTTGTGCAAACAGGACAGACGCATAAATAGAGGCAATGTGAGCCTCAACATGCTGAATGATACCGCTGGCCCCTGAGCTGCAGGTACCAAGTATGTGCGGAGAACAAAGAAGTGAAAATCTGGGGCGCCTGGGTGGCTCAGTGGGTTAAAGCCTCTGCCTTCGGCTCTGGTCATGATCCCGGGGTTCTGGGATCGAGCCCCTCATGGGGTTCTCTGCTCAGCGGGGAGCCTGCTTCCTCCTCCTCTCTCTCTCTGCCTGCCTCTCTGCCTACTTGTGATCTCTGTCAAATAACTAAATAAAATCTTAAAAAAAAAAAAAGAAGTGAAAATCTACCTCCAGGTTTATCAACAGCTAGAACTTAGGACAGGGGAAAGAGCAGTAGGAGTTTGTAGGTGGGGACCCCTGCTGTGCCCTGAACAATGCTAATGTGCTCCTGTGCTCATGGGAGACAGACATTAAAGGCACAAAGAGGAAAACATACTTGGGCCTGCTGGAGCAAGCTGGACATTTTGGTGCTGAATGAGGGCATCTGAAGGCACAGCCAAGAACTTCTCAGCTGTGTAGTGTCAGAACCTGGGGTGGAGGCTCAGGGAAACAGAGGGGGTGATTTAAATCCCTTTTCTGGGATCACTTGGGTGGTTCAATCAGTTAAGTGTCCGCCTCTAGCTCAGGTCATGAGCTGGAATTGAGTCTCTGTTTTTGCTTCTCTCTCTCCTTCTGCCCACCCCCCACTCATGCTCTTTCTCTCTCTCTTTCAAATAAATAAAACCTTAAAAAAATCTCTTTTCTGGTGGACTAGAGGATTCTTCTTTGGTTAGGATGATGTAAGTGTTATTCTGTGAAGAGGTAGAGGGATGGGTGATATGATGGAATCATATGATTCTGTGAAATGTGTTTCTCCTACCTATAGCCCTCGCTCATGGAGTCCGTGCTCCAAGAGTTCGAACTGGGTCTGAGCACTAAGCAGCCACCCAAACCTGGGCAAAGTCCCCTACTGATAAACCCTGCGTCCTTGGGCTAGTTACTTCCGTTTCTGTTCAACTTTCACAATTGTTGACCCTGGAGTCAAATACAGGCATATGTGAGTGTATATAGACACCTGGTGGCTGTTTAGAGAAATTAAAGTCAGTATTATTGGAACAAAGCCCTGTGGGTTGCTTAGGTATATTCAAGTGCCTAAAAGCACTTCCTAGGTTTGGAGGCTAAGTTAGTCAATCTGAGGGGTTCATCCTGGGGAAGATGGGCCCGTTTTCTAAGTCAGGTTTATCTAGAAGTTTAACCTTGTCATTTACCAAATGTTCACATTTGGTTTATTTTTTACTATTTCTACAATACACAACTAATTTCCTTTCTTATTAGTTCCATAGATTTTATTCTAGAGGTAAAACGCTTGTGGATCTAGGTAGGACTAATAGAGTATCCAGAAGGTAGCTGAAGTTTTATGGTGCTTACCAAGTGTCTTTTAGGTTGCTACTATTATCCCCATTTTATAGATGAAGAAAAACCAAGGCAGAGAGGTGATGTAACCTCCCCAAGGTCACAGAGCTACTCAGGGAAAGAGATGGGGTTTGAACCCAGACTGTCCATCATCTCTACTTTTAACTTTTTTTCTTTTAAAGATTTTATTTATTTATTTGCCAATAAGAGAGACAGTGAGAGAAGGAACACAAGCAGGGGGAGTGGGAGAGGGAGAAGCAGGCTTCCTGTGGAGCAGGGAGCCCGACAATATATAATTATATGTTAAACAATATCAAATATTATATATCTCATATATTCATTATACAACATGTATAATTATATTACATATTATATATAATATATAATCTCTAACTGTACATATCATATATCATTATAAATTAACCATGAAACCTATGCATTCTCTTGGTTGTCCTTGTTGGGTTGGTCATTTCCTGAATGTTAGTTATTTGGGTATCCTGTTCATGAATTTTTGTAATATCTGTGTATTATTTATTTAATATTTTCTTTAAACCAATGCTAACTGCTCACTTTACAACATGGATGGAGCTAGAGAGTATAACGCTAAGTGAAATAGGTCAATCAGAGAAAGAGAAGTACCATATGATTTCCCTCATTTGTAGAATTTAAGAGTAAAACAAACAAGCAAAGGGGAAAAAGTAAGAGAGAAAGGGAGAGACAACACAAGAAACAGACTCAACTACAGAGAACAAACTGATGGCTACCAGAGGGGAGGGGATGGGGAGATGGGTTAAACCGGTGATAGGAATTCAGGAGGGCACCTGCTGTGACAGCACTGGGTGATGTATCACTATACTGTACACCCGAAATTAATATAACACTATGTTAAGTAACTGGAATTAATATAAAAACTTAAAAAAATAACACTACTAAGCAGGACTGTTCAATTGCCAGAGGTTGCCCGTACCCATTTACTTGCTTAGCCCCGGATTATCTCCTCTCTAATATCATAAAAATAAAACCAGATTTCTCTCTCTCTCTCTCACACACACACACACAGAGCCAGGTTTTATATATGCACACACACACAGCTTACTCTTATACTTAAACACGATTTGAGATCAATGGGATTTGTTGCACTAGTTGTAATTTTTTTTCTAACACTCGCAAGAATAAGTAACTCAAACACTGTTAAAAGTGCAGGTAGCACCTACAATCATCTTGCACACGCCATTTGGGAAACTACCAACCAGGGCTGTGGGGAGGGCGCCAAGCTCCAGCCGGCCACCAGAAAGCACCATCCACAGCCATCCCGGAAGCGCTTGGTGTTCCAGGCCCCGAGCCCAGGCGCGCCGCGGCGGCGGGGAGACCCCGGAGCGTTACCCGCCAGGGGGCGCTCGAGCGCTCCCGTTGCCAGAGCCGAGTCTCCCTCACCCCTCCCGGGAGGTAAGGCGGGGCTGCGCGCGGGCCCTTCCTGCGGCGCGTGTGGGGCGCGCCGGCTCCGCATCCTGCGCTAGCCGAGGTGAAGAGGGTACGAAGGCCGTGCTTCGGGGAAGGTCCGGTCCCGGGTTCCGCCCGCTCGACCGTGAGGGTTCCCCAGCCGGCTTTGGGGCACCGTCGGGTTGCTGTGCACTCTGACGTTTTGTGGGTCCTCCGTGGCGGTGTCACGCCTGTCTGATCACACGCATGAGCGCTCGCCCAGCTTCCTGCGCACGCCGTGTCCTGATGTCTCTTACTAATTTTAATGTGAATTGTTTCGCGGCTTTACTTGAATGGAAACATTTTTTTTTCGTTTTGAAACCTTTATTATTATTATTTTTAAAGATTTTATTTATTTATTTCACAGAGAGAGATCACAAGTAGGCAGAGAAGCAGGCAGAGAGAGGTGGGGGAAGCAGGCTCCCTGCTGAGCAGAGAGCCCGACGCGGGGCTCGATTCCCGGACCCTGAGATCATGACCTGAGCCGAAGGCAGCGGCTTAACCCACTGAGCCACCCAGGCGCCCCTGAAACCTTTATTTTTAAAGGAAATTTTCGTCATCTATAGAATGGTGACAATGGTACCAGCATCAGAGGATTGATTAAATGAAATAATACCGGAAGTGCTTAAAGCAGATTAGTATGCGGTATTGTTATTACTGTAAGTGGGAAAGGAGTTTCGGGAAACACCAGGACAGGTAGCCCTTCAGAGGAGGTTTTCACTCTCTTCTGGGAGCTTTTGGAAACTTCTGATTTCCAGGCTAGCTTCCTTCCCGTTTTTACGTGTAGCCTGGTCGTCCTCACTTCTCCTGCAATTCCATTTTCTCCATTGGAAATTCCTGTCAGTTTAATGGCTTAGGTGGCAGCTAAATAGAATTGCTAGCAGGTGGCCCCAGAGCACCGTGGGTGTGTTTGCCCTTTTGGGTCTTACAATTTCACAGGGGCTTATTGAACATCTACCCCACAATACGGTACAGGGTATGGGATGTGGTATAGGGATACCTGAAGGTGTGGGCAGGAGGCCCTGGCCTCAGGGAGAATAAAGATGATTTATTAGTCTGGTCTTTTTCTTTCACAAGATTTTGGTCTTCATTGGATTTCATTCATGTAATCATTCAATAAATATTTATTGGATGCCTACTGTGTTCCAGATACTATTCAGAGACTTGATGGACATCAGTGAACTAGAACAAAGATCCTTGACCTCATGGAACTTATATTCTAGCAGGCAGCAATGATGATAATAAATAGAAAAGTTATATAGTTTGTTAGAAGTGTTATGAAAAAGAAAAGTGTAAAACTGAGTGTGTGAGGGTGGGATTGTTGGGACGGGCAGTTTGCAGTATTGAAGAGGGTGGCCAATAGGCCTCATGAGGAACGCAAAATTTGAGCAAAGATTCAAAAGAAGTGAAGTTAGCCAGGCAGAAATCTGGGGGAAGGTAGAGGCCATGACAAATTTGCAGCAGTTACATTATATTTTCTTTTTTAGATGAGCTACCTGAGGCTCAGAGAAGTGAGAGGACTTGTTTAAGGTCTTATGGGGGGTTACTGGCAAGTTGATGTAGCTTGACTGCCTCATTCCTAGTCCTGTGTTCTTGTACTAGATCTCATTACTATTCCATGTTTGCCAAGGGATGGCACCTTCTTGTAAAGCTGCACAATACACAGCCTGCTTAAGTGATGACTCAGGTCAGCTTGGCATATTTCCACCTGTTGGGTAATACCAAAACTGCCTGTGATCTTTCTTTTTTACATAATCAGTAAATATTTATTTGAGTGCTGTGGAGGCTAGAAATGAGTCATGGCCCCTGCACCTAAGGGACTAATAATATATCCATAAACAGTTTTGGTCTTCATTTTGTGTCTTTCATCTGCTTTCCCTGCCTCCCCCCAAATAAGTCCATTGATGATCTCTACTTACACCTTGGAATTGAGTTAGTTCTCAAAATTGGTCACCCATTCCTGGATTCTCCTCTGATTCCTTTTGCTGCCAGCTGATACATGGTGCCCTTCCCTGGTTATCTCTATGTCACTATTCTGCATTCCCTCTATACTGTGTTGGACCAATCTGTTGGACCAGGCTTATGCTTTGCTCTCCACTCCTAGGCTTTGATTAGATGCCCCACCTCGACCCTTACTTAGTTCTCCTCTAGAACTCTTTGTCACCTGTATTCACAGTTGTTGAGATCTGTCCACTTGATTGGAGACTCTGTGTCCTCCTCCTTGGAAATT
The DNA here is from genome assembly GCA_004024625.1 of Mellivora capensis. NCBI lineage: Eukaryota > Metazoa > Chordata > Mammalia > Carnivora > Mustelidae > Mellivora > Mellivora capensis. The sequence continues at coordinate 5,973 of PISX010018787.1, read as the reverse complement.
GTGCTCCCTGGGTATTCTGCTTGGTCCCCTTGAGCTGCCTTTCTGAGGCTGAGTCACTTCTCTCAGCCTCTGGCCCTGAGAACTCAGGACATGTGCTGGGTCTCCGACTTGCCCACATTTGCTGGGAGGATATTGTGTTATCTGGTGTTAAAGTTCTGGGTCATGGTGCTTGTGAACAGCAGTGAAGGACAGAAGGCTGTATTTAGGTAATTAATTGAGAACTAGTAGCTGGGAGGAGAATGGAGCTTGGTAAGCCTGTAGTGGATAAGAATGAGGAAGCCTGGTGTTGAAGAATGGGTAGAATTAAGACGTGTAGGGAAGAGAACAGGGTGGGGATGAACTTGGGGTGTTGTGGGACAATGAGAGATTAACCCGAATAGAACAGAGAGGGTGTGTTTGGGAGTGCTGTGGGAAGATGGTAGATAGGCAGGGTGGGGCTGGAGCAGGGCTTGGAGCACCAGGTCAAGAAGTTTGTATTACAGCATCATAAACTATTCTTAAATACGGAAGTTCTCGGGAATCTGGTCTAAAGCCCTAAGGACAACATGTCATTAGGACCTGTATATCCACCTGCTTATCTTTGAGCATCTTAAATTTACTATGTTTTTGAATGCCCCATATAAAAGAGGTCCCATTGGTTATTTTGTCAAGGTGTCCTGTTTCTTATTCTTTGCTTGTTTTTTCTGTCTCCTCTAGTGTGTCCTCTAATGAATGCTGCCATGGCAGGGACTCCCATCTGGTTGCAGCACAGTATCAGCTACTATAGGCTCTAAAAATAATTGCTGACTGAATGAATACTCTAGACTAAATGTCTGTTTCTCAAACCTTATTCTACCTTCTGGATGCTTGAGTTCTCTTAGTGCTAACACCATCTGTCTGGTCTGCACAGTTGGGAACTTGGAGTCGACCTTGATGCAGACGTGAACACAGAACCTGACTGCTCCTGAATGTAACATGGGCTGTAGTCTCCCTGAGACTTTGTTTTATACTCCATTATGACAAGATAACAAAACACTATGTTGCATTTTAGATAAAAAGGCTGAAAGTATCAAATGCAAACATTGAGAGAATAGAAGTTAGAATTCATTGGGAAGCAAGGCCAATGGCAGATTGTATATTGCATCTTTCTAACCATGATATTAACTATTCTGATCTCTTCAAGGGGCAGAGTTACATAGTGGTTTGATAATAATATTGGCATATGTTAGATTGCCTGGGCTCAGATCTTGCTTCTGCCACTTACTTGTTGTGTGAGTTTGGAAAAGCTGTTTTAAGCTCTTTGTGGCTCTTTTTTCTTATCCACAAAATACAAGTAAGAATAATACCTCACAGAATTATTGTGATTAAGTTCTTAGAGCAGTGCTAACACATAGTAAATGCTCAACAAGGGATAGGTATTGCTAGCTATTAATATTCACTGGGTATTTAAGCTAATGATCTACTGCCATTTTGAGCTGCTGATCTGAAACAGGCAGCCACATTTCATCAGGGAATGATTTTTACAAGATGTGACCAAGGGTGTGGTAGCGAAGGGAGGTTGGAATTTTTTGAGTCTGGGCTGAGTTTCTGCAGGAGAGGTAGTGGCCAGGGAGAGTACCAGGTCTGGATGGGATTATTTGGGTAGAATGTGCACATGAATTCCCTGACACAATGAAGGAAATGTTACCACTTAGCCCTCTATATGCCAGGCTGCACAGAAATCTAAAATAACTCTGCTTCTACCCTCTTTTTGCTTTGTAGGAGTAGAAGGCAGCCATGTTTGAAGCCAGGCCAATTATGATCGTGGTGCTTGGTGCCTTGTCAAAGCTGTCCTTTATGTTCCCATTCTCTCTTTTCTCACTATGGCTCTCTGCCTGCTCAGTGAACATAATTGGATGTTTCATTCCAAGAGTCGTGGTGAACAGGAGGGTTTGGAGATTTTACCAAACTGGTTACCCGTAAAAAGTTCCTTTTCCCTTCTGAGTCCCTATGACCCACTTCAGGTACTCGGTATTCTCACCACCTCCTACAACAAACAGAGCAATTGATAACCATTAATTAACACTTTAGAGTGATTTTCTTTTGATGAATTTTGAGATACTTGGAGGTGAAATATTTTAAAGCTACAGAAACAACTGTGGCAGATCTGTGCAGTGTTGATGAGGTCTCTCCCAGGCTCTCTGGGCTTCCCCCACAGGTGTCCTCTAGGGGCCCCCCAGTCCAAACTGAGGGAACTGAAGGTGCAGACATGAGCATTCTTCTCTTCTAAATGCCAAAGGCAATTAGCAGGTGTGAGACACAAAAGTCTGTGAGAAGATGCTATGGGAGAGAACCTGTATTTTTTTTTTTCTACTCCACTTCCATCCAGAATAGAAAAAAGATTGCCTGAATACAGATGGATGGGAGTTTGGAGAAAAAATAGAGTAGGATATAGCATGCCCCAGACTAAGTGTGAGGGATGGTGATTTTTTTTTTTTCAGAAAGGGTTCGATGGAGGGCATGTGTTGTGATAATCACTGGGTGTCATATGCAACTAATAAATCGTTGAACACTACATAAAAAACTAATGATGTACTATATGTTGGCTAACTAAATATAATAATAACAAAAAAGAAAGGGATCGATGTATTTACTGAATAAGACCTTGATCAGGGTGGCAAGCTGTCTTTATAGCACATTCTGTACAGCCCATGCATAAAGGAGTCTCTATAAATGAATATGTCTGGTATCAGTGAACAGTCCACTCAGTAAATGTGGGCATGCCAGAGCCGAGAGGACATGTGCCTCCCTGTCTTAGTATCCCCACAATGCCAGCAAGCCCTGTAGAGAGGTGCTCTGGTACTGTGGAGTAGAAGGCATGTCTTGGCATGAGTGTTGCAGAAATAGCCTCTGAATTTGCCTTAGCCTGGAAATGGCCTGAGAGGGCATTTGTGGGTGTCCAGTGAGCCCTGTCCCCTTCCTGGGCTCTTGCCTGTCTTCCTCTTCAATACTCTGCTCTAGTCACTTTTCTAATTCTATCTCTAGGAGGATTTAAGTCTCATATATTGGTTTTTCCCTGTCATATGGGTCTATTCTGGACTGTACCCCTCTAGTTTCTTCTTGGGTGGGCCCATCTCTCCATTCATTCCTCAGTACATCTGCAGAGCTGTTTCCAGAGTCACAGTCATTTCCTGAATCAGTCACCTCTTCACCTACAATGTTCCAGAATCTCTCTGCTTGTTCCCTCAGGTCCTTTCAGTTATTCAGTGCTGACCTGATTTCCTGACCATTTCACTGATTGTCTGGCCTTTGTCTTTGAGGTGATTTCCTTCAGCATTCCCTCCTCCTTGGTGTGCTTGGTGGCTTTATTTCCAATACACAGCATCCCCAGTTCTTTGCTTATTTGTTTGCCAGTAAAACCTGCCCTTGCTCTTTCATTGAACCCATAGTTTTGGATCATGGAATTATACCATTAGAATTTCAGAGGTATTTTTAAAAATTATTTTTTATTTTTTCATTTTATTTCTTTTCAGTGTCCCAAAATTCATTGTTTAGGCACCACACCCAGTGCTCCATGCAATACGTGCCCTCCTTAATACCCAAGGTAACTATCTCTTCACCTAACTGAAACCAACCTGTTCCTGAATGACACTGCTTTCCAGCAGTTCCTGTGCAGGGCACTCCTTCTTCCTGCACTGTGTGTGGCCTGGAGATGGGTCTGGACATGCTCTCCGCTCACCATGTGTCTTCTTTCGACAACCACTCCTCCACTGAAGCACATACACCCCACCCTCTTACCATCCTCATTTTTGAATCAGGTAATCTCCTTGCCCTATAACCATATTCAATGAGAGCTTTGGCGCCTGTCTCTTTCCACCCCGGCTTTTGAAATCATTCTAGAAAACTTCAACAACCATGTTGATGACATATCTGGATCCTTCATTTCTCATACCCCATTGATTCCCACCTCCACTCCATGTCAGCCACCCATTCAAATGGCCTCACCCCAGACCTTGCTGCTACCCACGATTGTTCCACCTCTGAAGCCATGAACCCTGAAATTCCAATTATTATTATTATTTTTTGAATAATACACCTAGTGTGGAATCCAGTGTAGGGCTTGAACTCACAACCCTGAGATCAAGACCTGAGCCAAGATCAAGAGTTGGATGCTTAATTGACCAAGCCACTCAGGTGCCCCATGAAATTCCAATTTTTGATTTCACAGCACAGGTTTCTAACTCTTTGACTCCTAGGTTCCAACTAAGTCTGTTCTTAAAAAATAATCTGTATCTTTATTTTGAGTAATTGCATTCCTGCCTCCCAGAATTAATACTAATAAGCATTTTGTCGTATTTGTTTCAGTCTTATTCAAGTGAATAGAACATTAAAGGTACATTTAAGTCTTTCTCGTGTGCTCTTCCCCCACGTTCTAATCTCCCCTCCTCATCAGAAGCAACCATCATTATGAATTTGGTGAAAGTGTATGTGTGTGTAGATAAAGTATAATATTGGGGTGCCTGGGTGGGTCAGTCAGTTGGGCATCTGCCTTTGGCTCAGGTCATGATCCCAGAGTCCTGGGATCTAGCCCTGCATTGGGCTCCCTGCTCAGTGGGCAGCCTGCTTCTCCTTCTTCCTCTGTCACTCCCCTTCTTGTGCCCACTTGCTCTCTCTGTTAAATAAATAAAGAATATCTTTTAAAAAAGTGATATTATTTTTTGTTCCTGTACATAATTTGCAACTTGATTTTCATTCAGTGTTATGTTTGAAAATCTACATGTACTGGGATGCCTGGCAGCTCAGTTGGTTGGGCGTCTGCCTTTGGCTTAGGTAATGATCCCAGCATCCTGGGACAGAGTCCCACTCAGGCTCCTTGCTCAGTGAGGAGCCTGCTTCTCCCTCTGCCTGCCACTCCTGCTGCTTGTGCTCTTTCTCTCTCTCTGACAAATAAATAAGTAAAACCTTAAAAAAAATCTACAAGTACATAACAAATAGTCTGTTCCTTCTAAGTGCTCCATAGCATCCCAATGTAAGAATGCAGTGCAGTTTTTTTATACACTTTTTAAAAAAGAATTTATTTATTTATTTGACAAACAGAGATCTCAAGTAGGCGGAGAGGCAGGCAGAGAGAGGAGGAAGCAGGCTCCCTACTGAGCAGAGAGCCCAATCCCGGGCTCAATCCCAGGACCCCAGGACTATGATCTGAGCTGAAGGCAGAGGTTTTAACCCACTGAGCCACCCAGGTGCCCCAAGAATATAGTGCAATGTATCCATTTTCCAAATTCATCACTACAAAGAGTGTTGCATTAAACACTCTTGTAAATATCTTCCCACATAGAATAGTCAGTACAGCTCTGTGGGTAAGGTGGGACTATAGCTACACTGTGTGGTGCCTTTGTGTGCATTAGAAAGGCTTCCTTTTTGCATGGACCTAGTTCTCTGAGCACATAGCTTGGTAAACGGAGGGGCCTGGGCAAAGAGGAAAATTCTCAGGTGGATGTCGCTTTGTGCTCAGGATGCATGAATTGTTAAGTGGGTGTGTACTGGGCTTCTTAGACTTAATCCCTGTGGTCACCTCTGGATAGGGGACAGATCTCACAGCCCTCTTTAGTGCCTTAGGTTAATATAAAACAAAACTTTAGAGTCACACTGTGTGGGTTTAAATGCTAGCTTTTGTAACAATAGCAAACTGCTTAAAATCTGTGCCTCACTGTGCTCATCAGTAAAACGGGAATATGGAGTTCTCTCCTGTAGTTGTATAGTAGGAGTAATCAAGGTTAAATACAGTAGCATTTAGCACATGTTAAGTTTTACATAAATGTTAGATATTATTATCATTTTTTTTTGCATGTGCAAATTCCTTTATGGTATAACAGCAGGACTACCGCTGCTGTTTGGGAGGGTATGCACTTTTTAAAAATTTCTTTTCAGCATAACAGAATTCATAGTTTTTGCACCACACCCAGGGCTCCATGCAATGCGTGCCCTCCATAATACCCACCACCTGGCTCCCCC